>RMBW01000029.1:0-294651 GCA_004009845.1 Davidsoniella eucalypti | reverse complement strand
CCCTGTTACTATTTTCCCCCCTCCGTTTTCCTTTTCGGTTACTCATGGCCTTTGTTGGTTACTATTCTTGACTGTTTTCTCTTGATTATTGACTCGGGCATTTGTATGAAAAAAAAATCGCCAGTTCCACAAGCTATCACATCACAACTCACCACCCGGTCGATCTCGGATGCCGAAACTATATATTTTGTATGTATGCTCAACGTATTTCAAGGACATATATGCAAATTATATTGCCCTTGTCTGATATACTCGATGCTACCATTATAATCATTTTCTCTCATGTTCGTTATTGGACTGGCTTCTGGCTACTATCTCTAGTGGTTGATGAACATGTTTCCTCCTAACTCAGAAAGTATAGCTAGCTAGAAGGGTTGCTTTTCCGTGGCCTTGAACTGCAAAAGTATCTTGACGCTGTTCTTGCTTGTCTTTATTTCTGTTTATTCAGCTATTGCATTTTCGCAGCAATATCTGGTCGTTGTATTCTTTGATTCATGTTGTACTGTTTTTTGATTCTCTCTGTTTTTTGCAGCTATACACTGGGTAGTTTTTGAATTCTGTTTTTTTTCTTCTAAGTTTTACCATGACTTATACCCTATCTAAACGTGATGATCTGTTCTAACTTGTGCATGTTAACATCAAAGGTTTTACGACTTAAGACACAAGACACTTTAAATTGTAGACATTAGGGTTACTCAGGATCTTTGAGTTCGAGTACCTCCCCCTTCGTATTTGGACGAATTTCTCTCGTCATAGGGTTTTAAGAGCAACCAGCACATGCTGCTGTCCATTCTCGTTTTCTTTTTCGACATTTGTCGTCTTCGATGCACCATTTCGTGAGGCTTTGAGCCCGTCTTTTCCCGTCTCGAGGGATATTCTCACCGGCGACCGACCCCTCTTTTCGCAACACATTTTCGATCGCTCGCACTCACCTCAGGGAGCCTCTTTGAAGGTTCTGGATGACCGACCCCGCGGCGGGAATCTCGTTGCTGGGCTTTATCCATAGCACCTGACTCGATTACGCCATTTTTTTAATAAAATAGTTTTGTTTTTTGTTGCTCATAGTGGAGGTATGGTCCACTAGTAACGACAAAATGCGTGATAAGATGGACATTACGTGCTCATTTATTTAGCATACTATAAGACTTGATGTAAAAATAACGACTGAACGATTCTTTATAAGTAACAATATTTCCGTCAATGATATCAGGAAACCAAGCAACATGAGAAGAAAGAATGTAATTGTAAGCTAAAGAAGAAATAGTGGGGCGAACTCGATGGCTACTGTGTTTATGCTTAACTCATAGCACTACAGTACATGTATGTATTTACACTGTACGCGTAGAGAGAAAGAGAAGTCGTGTTTTCGCGCTAGAAATCGTCGGGAACCTCCCTGAATCAAGTTCATCGCTCAGCATTGCTTACTTTTACGAAACTTTTGGGAATCTGTATTGAACGGGACGAAGAGATTCTCTTTAGAACTGACGTAATACGGCGTAATTAGCATTAGGGTGCAAAAGAAACTGCCGGTAGCTTGTTCGAAGAAAGTGACATCTAGAGGCATATATACAGAAAGACCTGTCTATCTCTACATGTAATGGACTCGATATTGAACGAACACGATGACCTTGTGAGTTTTTTTAAAAAGCTCATTGCCTGTGCAGGCAATAGTAACTTGATGTTAACAATATGGGAAATAGGTGGCATACGTCTTCCGGCCAGATGACAACGATGATATCTTCCCAGGTGATCGGCCGCTGAACAAGCGACGCTCAATCAAGAAGGTTGCGGTCGAACCCGAGTCACCTACTAAGAGGAACGGCGTGGCCACCAACAACCTGTTCGTGCCCTTAATGGGGGGCGTTGAAATAGAGCCATCGACGATACTGCGCGAGAAGCTATTCCGCAACCGATGGGGCCAAATCGAGGAGCGCGTGCGAGCCGAGCTCCGGTCAGCCAACCAGGCGACACTAGACCAGGTGTGCGACTTTGTCGACGGCTCAGCAGGCGAATGTGGGACACGGATCCCCTCGGCGTTCATCATCACGGGTCCCAACATAGCCTCGCAAGACCTCCTTTTCGAGCAGCTAGGTGAGAGTCTGACCGAGGCGTTACCGAGCCGGTTTGTCCGGCTGCGGTCGGCCGATGCCACGACGATAAAATCGACGCTGAAGCAAGTTGTTCGTGGAGTAACTACTGTGACTGCGCCCGGCGATACCACGACGACAACCATCACCAACGACGACGATGATGAAGGGGCAGATGGCGAAGTGCAGACGGGCAAGACTGGATCCAAATTCCTCGACTACGATCTGGCGGCGTTGAAGGCATATCTCGACGCGCAGATGGAGCCATGCGAGCATGTGTTCGTGGCGTTCCAAGACGGTGAAGGCTTCGAGAGCGGGCTGTTGTCGGATCTAATCACGGTGTTCAGCTCGTGGCGCGCCCAGATTCCCTTCACGCTATTATTCGGCATCGCTACAAGTACGGAGATGCTGCAGGCGCGGCTCCTCAAGTCAACGTGTCGTATGCTGTACGGCGCACAGTTTGACGTGGTGCAGAGCATGACTATTCTGGCACGTGTCTTTAGGGTTGCGGTGGCTTCGCCCGATGTATCGCTACGGCTGGGTCCAACGCTGCTACGTTCGTTCATCGATAGACAGCAGGACCAGGTAGCAGGCATCCAGTCGTTTGTCAACTCGCTCAAGTACGCCTACATGTGCCATTTCTACGCAAACCCACTGAGCGTCTTGCTAGATGATAGCCTAGCTACGTCGACGACGGAGACTCTACAGCTGCAGATACAACCTGAGCTACTAGAGGGTATTAAGTCTATGGCGTCGTTCCACGCTCATGTCGAGGCCTTGGTTGCCCGCGGCGAGTTCAAGACGGCACGGCGGCTGCTGGTCGATGCCGACTTTCTTCGTGCCGAGACGGTGAAGTGGGTGCATGAGAAGCGCGAATTATATGTCAGCCAGCTGCTTGTGGCTGCCGAGATTGTCTGTGCCATTGAGAAACGCGCCGACAACTACTTCGATGTGTACACCGAGCTGCTCGCCGAGGGTATCTCGCTCGGCCCGGACTCACCATCCATGGCGGCCATCAAGCACTTCGAGCCTGATGTCGTTCGTGGCCTTATAGCCCATATTCTGCTGGCGCTCGATAGTACACTTGCCGGCTCCATCACGTCCGAAGCTAAGGCTGCTTTGGTAGAAATTGCAGGCGAAATCGCCAGTCTGCAAGTTGAGGCCGAGGTGGCCAAGTCGAGCCTACGCAGTGTACACTCTAGCCCGAACAAGATGGCGCGCGCCACAATAGTTGCCCAGCGCGTCCAGCTATCCCTCAACTCAGCCGTGCTTACAGATACAGACCGTGCCTATTCGGCCATCGTCGACAGACTATGCAATTTGTTGACCTACATGGTGCGGCAGGCGGGCGATCCAACGGCACCATTGAGTCCCGGCGACACACCTGCAGTCAAGGTTGACCTGTTCCCCTCGAGTCAGCAGGTGCTGCACGAGGCGTGGATGTTTGATAACCGTGCTCCGCACCGTGACGTCTTCGTGCCGCGGCCTCCTATGGTCTTCGAGCGTGGTCTAGCACGGCCTCAGGACTACCTGGCATGCTCGTGCTGCTCTGATAATAGCCCCGAAGACGCAAATGCTGAGATGGAGCCGGGCGCGGACGGTCAGCAGCTGGAGCCGACGAAGAAGAAGAAGGGCGTGCCACCGGCTACTTGCATTCTTTACAAACTCTATCTCGAGGCCGGCTCGCTAGTCAACGTGGCTGATCTATGGGTTGCGTTCAAGGGTGCCTTGGGCTCTGATATGGATGAACGGCAGGCGTTGAGTCTGTTTTATCGTGGTCTGGCGGAACTGAGATTGCTCGGCTATGTCAAGGCGAGCCGCAAGAAGGCAGACCATATCGCCAAGGTGAAGTGGATGTAGATGGCACAATGTGGTGTTCCCTGCCTTTTTTTATTCTTTTTCTTGTCATCTTCGACTGGCGTGGAGTTTTTTGGGGTTTTCTTTGTTTGTTATTGTTCCCAGAGTCTCGGTGTTTCTTGCCCCCGCATTATATAGATTGTGTACCGCTCTTTTATCTTTCTTGTTTTCTTCTTTGACGTCTCATCCTCTGTTTACAACGTCACCGCCTTATACACTGCCCAGAGTCTTTTTGTGATGTCCTTTTTAGTTTAGATAATAACATTATCCGGTGCTACTTGACGTTTCTTTGTTGGCCTTTTGTGTGTGTTTGTTTAGGCTTAAACTGTTTCACCAAAGCTAGACTAGAATATATGGACGTCATGTCTTTCTCTATTCCTATCCGTTCTTTGATAGTACAACAAGTCTTTCCTTTGTCTCGTCCATTTCAAAACCTGCTGCTCTGTCTTTGAATAGCCCGTAAATGGATTTCTTTTATCTTCTATTGATACCTTCTTTGAGCAATTTTCCTATATCGTCTTTGAAGTTCCGGCTTCGCCAGTGTCTAAAACTTGTATATGTTCGCATGGTCCCTGCGTTTTTGTCGTACAAGTTCTCTTTGCTTTGGCTTTATATTGTCTTCATATACCCAACATTTATAGTGACTATCACATACTAATATCTAGCTCTACCACCACTTAATCATCCAAGAAACTATATACTTACAAATAACCATACGATTACCATGGACCCGTCTGCAACTTCTTCAACAGCGGACTTGCCTCTATCACCGATCCTACATCATCCTAGTTGCTACCAACAACCTGCCAATACTTCGCCATCTCTATACTCCCAGGATAAAGATACCTGCTCAAGGCCTACCCCCAACGGTAGCTACACTCTAACGCAACAGCAACTAGACTTCCTGGCGCTGTTCTACGATCTTGGTACGCACAACTGGAGCCATGCCACCTCGTCTTTGCACTGTGACTGCAACGCTGACATTCAAGAACATAGACGGTGGTTTTATGAGGGCCTGCTGGGGTTGAAAGAGGCGCTTGCTCGTCAAAGACACACAGACTGCTCCCTACAAAAGAAGACAGAGACGGAGCAGAGCTTCCCAGAAAGGAAGACGGAATCGACATCGCAGGCTATCCAGAAGATCATGGAGTTTACAATCGAACGATCGCCAGTCCATTGCTCAGCCGTAGATCCGCTAAAACCTGGTTCTACTACCAGTTCAGCCAGCGATGGTAACTCAAAGACTAACACCGAAATTATCTACACATCCGATTTCCACCGCTCGTCACTTGCGCACAACTGGGCGAAGATCCCCGCTGGCGCACCGCCTGCACAATCATGGCCCGAGATCACACCACCGTTTGCCGACTGGGACGTCGAAGATGCAGTCGAAACGCCCTTTTCCGCCCTGCCACACGCCGAGTTCCCGGACCATGCACATCTAGCATCCTCCGGCGACCTTGCGATCGAAGATCCCGGTGCGTACATAAAGCGGGTGTCTGGGGGTAAGGCGAGGAGCTGGGCCGCTGGTAGTGTGTTGAATAGCTGCACGGTGAGTCCCATAGACGCAGGCGAAGAGTTCTATCTCGAGACATCTCTCAACACGGACGGCCTAAGCCCACGTGCTACAGTGGCGAGATGTGAGACGCTCGGCTCTCCAGGATATACAGACATTATTCGTGGATATCTGGCGCCAGAGCATGTGCCTGCCTTTCCCACCCTACCTTCTACACCTCCAACCCGTCCACTACCATCTCCGCCCTTGACAGCCTGTTCCTCATGGTCTGCTTTGTCCTCTATCCGATCGTCCTTGACCGAAAGCCCAGCTAGATCCACCGAGGCGCCGACTATAGCCACCGATATCCGCCGTTCTAATGCCGGCCGTGGTATGGCTGGACGCAAGAGAAAGGATCGCCCGGCGCCAATCTATGCGCCTGCTCTATTTGATTACTACGGTATTGATTTCTTTAGCCCGGAGCAGGCCGAGATTGCCATCTCAAACTACAATATCTCATCAGTAACCCCACCGCCGTCCAATATTCACCCGGACTGTTGGGATATCGCTCACGATGCAAAGCCACGGGGCGTTTCTTGTGGCCCGACGGTCGAGTCAGCAGGAACATCTAGCTTGAGTTCTGGTGATTCGCAATTTCCTTTGCTTAGGGCCTTGGACGGAGACGGTGGTGTGAATGGTCAACTGTCTTTCCACAGACATTCGGTTTCTATATCGCCGGTCACAAACGCCGAGCCTCGAGATAAGTCTTTGGTTCATAACTAAAATGCTCCTGTAACCCACTGTAATATTTGCGCCTTATTTGTTCCTTTTCTCAGTTTCAATATTCTTCGTTTTCGTCAGTTAAAGCATGTAATTAGCATTCAACTTCATAGATATCCTTTACCTTCAATGATCACATCACGCACTGCAACACTAAAATGTACATCAAAGTACTATCATATTTTTTTTTGTTTTATAAAAATCAAATTGGCCCTCTCTATCTATTATACGCAAAGCTAATTCGTGGCTCTTTACTAACCGAAAACTATCTCCAAATGAACAAACATAGTCCCAACCCGAGAAATCAGATAAAATCAAACATATAAAATGTATAAAACACCCCCGTCCTACCATAGTTTAACGCCGGTACAGCAAATCAAAGAGACGTGGATGATGTAGAATAAATTGTGCCAAGGTGGAGCTTTTGTGCCTCCTCTTAGCTATTCAGATATGTTGCTGGCAGTAACCGTAGCTTGCAGAAGCTGTATCAAGAAGTACTAGCACACTGGAGAACCATTCTTGGTGGAATAGACCTTGGTAACCTCGTCAGAAAGAGAGGGAGAAAAAGAGAGAATGTGCAGTTTGTTGTCTCGGGTATCTTTGTCGTGAAGAAATAAATTGTGCCTTTTTGTACGCTGGATATACGTATATGCGATGTGCTGCGTGTAGATTATTTACCACTCTTCTTGTCTTCATCAATCTCTAGGAGTAGCTCTTCCTGGATAGCGGCCTTGCGCTTCTGCCACCATTCCTTTTCGGCCTCGGTCTGAGATTCAACCTCGGCAAGCTTTGTTTTGAAAGCTTGGTTGGCCGCAATTTCGTTGGCGGATTGGAAGATGACCTGGCCCCAGTTGGGTTGCAGAGCGTTGGCCTATATGAGTGAAAGAAAAAAAAGTTAGTTATATGTCTCTTTTAAGTTTCCTTGTTAGCTTTGATTCGCTACATACCTCCATGACGACGTCACGCAACTCGTCTTCCATATCCTTCTCGGCACGCTGGAAGCGCTGAGACAGATCCTCACTGACAGAGCCCTTGGCTAGCAATGAAGTCAGCGCCTGCTTAGCAGTGCGGATCTGGATCAGACGGTGGATATCTTCGACGGCTCTGCGTAGCAGCGCGGCACGGATCACGCTGTCGGGCACACGCGGGCTCTTTTCCGCTTCGTTGGAGTTCATGTGCATGAGCGAGTGGTAGATGTTGCGCTGAAGATGTGGTGGGAACCATGGAGCAAGGTTGGCGCTCTGGGCTATACATGTTGCGAAAGCGATTTGGTTAGCAAGAGTGGACTGTCAAGTTGGGAAGTAGACTATAGAGTACGAACCGGCCTTGCGTTTGCGGTAAATGCTTGAGAAGGTCATCAGGGAACCCACGAGAACCGTCAGGTAGGCGAAAGGCAGCACCAGGCTCATCCAATCAACCTCAAACGACAACATGGTGAACGGCGCTTGTATAGTCTACGTGGTTAGAATAAGAAGTAGATAAGTAGGAGTATATATATAGCTTCACTGAAAGCTTCAAAGAAACAAAGCCCGCGGGAAACAGTCTAGCAAGCAAAGAGGGAAAAAAAGAGAGCACAATGGCGTTGCAAAAGAGTGTGACGTTGAAGTTGGAAGATCGTGCATGCAAGAAGTGACGTCTTCTAAAGTCAAATAAATGCCCCAGTAAGACTTCTGGACAGCCTGTTTAGTTGTCTATAATATCTAATTTGGTGTAGTTATATTTTGCCGCTATTTAACCTTTTTTCTTTTTTGGTAAGCTCGTGAAATAGCTGGCAGCTGACAGTTGGCATAAAGAAGATGACAGTTGTCTAGAGCAAAAAAGGTTATATTGAAATAACCCTGTATTTTGATATGTAAATATGTAGTTAGGGTCTAGACAATGTGCTACATCATAAGTTTTTTGCCTGACATAAATGGCTTCTTTTCAATTTGTATAAAATTCACTAAATAGAGAACCTAAGAGCTGTAATAAATGTGGATCTCTAGTTGCCTGTAAGGGATTGTCTACATAAGAATATAAGTGTTCTTACACTGGTAATCTTTGATTACTGATGGAGTATACTGATGAAATAATTTGCGATGAGATACAACAATGATTGTTACCAATAGCCGGTCATGTCCTCTTTTAAGTGAAATAGTCTAGAACTGGGACGGAGGTCACCGGCTATAGTGCTTGAGACTTGCTCATCAGGGCCCTGGAAACTGCACTACAGGCTGCTAGACAAATATCAAAGGACCACAAGGAACCTGCACTATACGATACTTGATTATAGTTGATAGAAGGGTTTGGATCCCTTGGGATTGTTCTGTGTACTGTGTACATACATACATTTACTATGTAGTTAAACTGACTACGACATTGGAAGCGGTTGGGATATTGAAAAGAGAAGAACCTCTTTGTATCAAGTTTGATGTTCAGTATTGCTTGAAGACAACCTTGAGATGTAGTAGTATTTTAGAAAATCTAGGAGTCATAAGTGAGCATGGGTAAAAAAAAAAAAAAGACAAGGACCTTGCAGATTCTGTCATAGTATGTCGGGTATAAACTTCCTTAGTTATAGTTGAATTTTTTTTCTTAACTTTTTCGGTCTCAGCAGACGCAAGCTTGCGTTTTTATAGACTATGAGCTCTCCAACAACGGGCCAAACTTACCGCCCTGGACCTATGATTTGTATGTGTCGCCGTATGGACGCGGCTGGGCCCCGCGGACTTCGACCACCGTCTAGAGTCATAACTTTGACTATACAACTCGGAAGCCACCCGTACTGTTTTGAGTTTCCGGCACAGACATGTCATAGAACAAGAAGAGAATTCCAAGTAGCACTAGATTCATCAATCACCCCATTTTTGATTTTAGTCCTTGTTGGCGCTGTGATATCTCTGCTAGAGATTGAAGAATACATAGAATCTAAGCACTGTTGATAGTGGTTAAAGAAATTATCTTGGAGTTAGAGACATACCCTTGATACTGCAATAAAAATTAACAGTTGCTTTATAGAGGTGCTGTAAATGGCAAAAAGAACAGGGCGGATTTGGCCTAGGATTTGAATATGCTTGAGCGCCGGTAAACCTGGTTGGTGATATAGACTCTGACATCAAAAAGAGCACTATGAGAGTCGAGTTAGAGATGTGGTCCTACGGCGTATTGAGCGTGCTATGTACTAATAAGTGCTAAAACGATCCGTAGCTGATCGCACCGAATTCCGTAGTGTATAGCCGAACAAATTACTCTGCGAACGCCTGGAAAACTACCTCGAAATGACAGGCTACGGACTCATTTAGGATCTCGCGAACAAGGATTGGGAATGCGGGTGACTCAACTTCGTTCTCATCACCAAGGGACGGGCTCGTTTTGAAGGCCAGCCGCTGGGCACGCCCGTCACTTGCAACTATAGTACTTGCAGTGCCTATGAAGATGAGTTGGAGCGCTGATACCGAAACTCCAACTATAAAGTGTTGGCTGTGCCGTGCCTGTAGTCGTCTGTCCGACGATGTCTTTATCAAACAAAACACCACCAACCAGGCATTCAGCTTCTGCCAGCCTAGTACGCCTTTTATACCTTTTACAAGCTTATACCTCTTTTGAGTGCTACCTCTTTGCCTTCTTCTCCATCCCATCCATACGGCAGGAACGCTGGTAGTAAGCCTCTGGGGGAAAGTGCGTTTATCTTATCATCCGCAGCCAATTGCAACGCAAAAAGAACCTGCATTTAATTTGATTCCTGCCATTAATTGACTCCCAAGACTTTTTTTTCCTTTTCCCTGGTTTTGATAGTGCCGACTATCAGATTCCCCACCAAAAAAGAGAAGCCGCAAACGCAGCTGCCGCCGACGCTCAAATCGTCTTTAAACGAAGCTGTTCCTATTCTGTCCTCCTGCCGGCGATTCTCTCTTCTTTCTTCTTTTGCTCTGTTTCCTTATTTTCACTATCAAAACAACAACAACGCCTCTCGGCTTTTCCCACCGTAGCCTTCTATAGATTGTCATTGGCTGATGGCTGACTCTTCCTATTCTCTTATCGTCCTCGACTTTGTTTCTGACTACTCGCTCTGAGATCTCGACAAAGCCTCCACGGTCCCATCTTCCTGACCATTTCCCCTCCCACTCTCCCTTCACATCTGCTCACTGCTCGCAATCATGTCTCTTCAGGCTCTTGCTGGCAGAGCCCCCGCAGCTCTGCGAAATTCTCGCCAACTGCCGCTTAACATCGGTCGCAACACCCGCTCGTTCACTCTGGCCTCTGCCCGCATTGCCTCCACCAGATCAGCCATCTCCAGCCAGACTCAGAAGCGGTTACTATCGTACACTGCGTTGTGCCGTGCTGCTAATTCCCAGGCTGCTCCTAGTACCAAGGCGTACCTGGCCAGCGGCGTGCTCAAGACCGGCACCCAAATCGACGTCAAGAAGGTTTGTCCACGAGAAATATAGGTCACATAGTATTGTTTTGTCGCTAACTATAGACAGGTGCTTGTCATTGGTTCCGGTGGCCTTGCCATTGGCCAGGCTGGAGAGTTTGACTACTCTGGTATGTAATTCTACTGCTACGATACGTATCGCGTATCTTGTGATACTTGCTAACACTAGGACACCCGACTATTAGGTTCCCAGGCCCTCAAAGCTCTGAAGGAGGCCGGCATTAAATCGGTCCTCATCAATCCTAACATTGCCACTATTCAGACTAACCATTCTCTTGCGTGAGTTTTCCTTTAGACTTGCGCTTTGCTAATATGATACAAAGACACAATACTGACCGAATATCAGCGACGAGGTCTACTACCTACCTGTTACTGCAGAGTACGTCAGCTATGTTATTGAAAAGGAAAAGCCCGACGGCATTTTCCTGTCCTTTGGTGGCCAGACCGCCCTCAACCTCGGTGTTGAGATGAAGCGCCGTAAGTGTGCCTTGCTTCCCGTCCCTGTCTCGATCGATCGACATTTCTACTGTACCTCCGCTCCGTATCGCACTTGGAGCTCCGCGATTCTTTATCAGTGATCGTTCCTCTTACCCGCTACCACAATGTGATGTCACGGCCTGTGTGAGGTTTCTATCGCGTAAAAACTTCCAAAATAAGGCCAATGCTTTTCACTTGGCCGGGTTTCCGGTTCCGCTCTCCATAATCCAAATCCTTCTCGTGGCAAGGCTTGGTTAGAGTCACTATAGTGCTCTATCTTGCAGAGAGCGGCCCTTGTCAGAATCAGGACTCAATATTGTGGGCAAAAAAGCTTCAAGTCAAGACGTGCGCTAACCGTTCCTATGTACCTTTAGTGGGACTCTTCGAGAAATATGGCGTCAGGGTGCTAGGCACATCTGTCGACACTCTGGAGCTATCAGAGGACCGTGATCTATTCGCAAAGGCCCTGCGGGAAATCGACATTCCCATTGCCAAGTCTATCGCTGTCTCGACCATTGACGAGGCCCTGGATGCTGCCAACAAGGTTGGCTACCCCATCATGTAAGTTTTTTTCTGCCCTATAACGCCGCTTAGATGTCGTCATGGTCACGTGACAACCGGTGTAAGTCAACTGTCAATGTAACCGCGCTAACATGTCTGCGCCCGTTGTAGTGTTCGTGCCGCGTATGCTTTGGGTGGTCTCGGCTCTGGCTTTGCCAACAATGAAGATGAACTTCGCAACATGGCTGCCCGCTCTTTGACGCTCTCTCCCCAGATTCTGGTCGAGAAGTCGCTCAAGGGCTGGAAGGAGGTCGAGTACGAGGTCGTCCGTGATGCTAATAACAACTGCATCACCGTGTGCAACATGGAGAACTTTGAGTAAGTCAGAACCTCCCTTCACAGGTGCTTTGCCGCAGCCATACTAACTACTAGATAGCCCTCTCGGTGTCCACACTGGTGACTCCATCGTTGTTGCCCCCTCGCAGACTCTGAGTGATGAAGAGTACCACATGCTCCGTTCTGCTGCTATCAAGATCGTTCGTCACCTTGGCGTTGTCGGCGAGTGCAATGTTCAATATGCTCTTCAGCCTGATGGCCTTGACTACCGTGTTATTGAGGTCAACGCTCGTCTGTCCCGTTCCTCAGCCCTGGCTTCCAAGGCCACTGGTTACCCCTTAGCATACACTGCTGCCAAGATCGGTCTTGGCCACTCTCTCCCTGAGCTTCCCAACGCCGTTACTAAGACCAGTAAGCCATTTATTCCTCGTCTCGCATGCTTAGTTCTTGCATGTCTAACCTATTCTATCAGCTACTGCCAACTTCGAGCCCTCGCTCGATTACATTGTTACCAAAATCCCCCGCTGGGATCTTTCCAAGTTCCAGCATGTCAAGCGTGACATTGGCTCTGCCATGAAGTCAGTTGGTGAAGTCATGGCCATCGGCCGTACATTCGAGGAGTCCTTCCAGAAGGCCATTCGTCAAGTTGACCCCAAGTTCGTTGGTTTCCAGGGTGACAAGTTCGACGATCTTGATGACGTGCTAAAGAACCCCACCGACCGCCGCTGGTTGGCTGTTGGCCAGGCCATGCTACACGAGGGATACTCTGTCGAGAAGCTGCACGATATCACCAAGATCGATAAGTGGTTCTTGTTCAAACTGCAGAACATCGCCAACATGACCAAGGAGCTGCAAGCCGCCGGAAGCCTCGAGGCTCTGAAGAAGGCCCAGATTCTTTCTGCTAAGAAGCTCGGCTTTTCCGATCGCCAGATCGCTAACGCCGTTAACTCTACCGAGGATGCTGTCCGCGCTGTCCGTACTGGCTTCGGCATCCGCCCCTGGGTTAAGAAGATTGATACCCTGGCTGCTGAGTTCCCTGCCGATACCAACTATCTGTACACTACTTACAACGCCTCCAGCCACGATGTCACCTTCGAGGACAAGGGTACGATCATTTTGGGTAGCGGTGTCTACCGCATTGGCAGCTCTGTCGAGTTCGATTGGTGCGCTGTCTCTGCCACGCAGACTCTGCGTGAGATGGGCCAAAAGACTGTCATGATCAACTACAACCCCGAGACCTACAGCACTGACTTCGATACTGCTGACAAGCTGTACTTTGAGGAGCTAAGCTACGAGCGTGTCATGGATATCTATGAGCTCGAGAGTGCTTCTGGTGTCGTCGTTTCTGTTGGTGGCCAGCTGCCTCAGAACATTGCTCTGCGTCTCCAGGAAACCGGTGGCGCTAATGTCCTTGGTACCGATCCCAAGGATATCGACAAGGCCGAAGATCGCCAAAAGTTCTCGGAGATACTGGATTCCATTGGCGTGGATCAGCCCGCCTGGAAGGAGCTCACTTCGGTTGCCGAAGCCTCCAAGTTTGCTGATGATGTTGGCTACCCTGTCCTAGTCCGCCCTAGCTACGTCCTATCTGGTGCTGCTATGACTGTCATTCGCAGCCCCGAAGACCTCAAGGAAAAGCTCGAGGCCGCCAGCAATGTGTCGCCTGACCACCCCGTCGTTATCACCAAGTTCATTGAGGGTGCTGAGGAAATCGATGTCGATGGTGTCGCTTCCAACGGTGAGCTGATCATTCACGCCGTCAGCTCCCACGTCGAGCAGGCCGGTGTTCACTCTGGTGATGCCACTCTGGTTCTTCCTCCTACCAACTTGGATGAATCAACCATGGCCCGCCTCAAGGAGATTGCCCAGAAGGTTGCTAAGGCCTGGAGCATCACTGGACCCTTCAACATGCAAATCATCAAGGCCAACGAGGGTGGTGCCGAGGATGCTCTCAAGGTTATTGAGTGCAACCTGCGTGCCTCGCGTTCTTTCCCCTTCGTTTCCAAGGTCCTAGGCACCAACTTCATCGAAACTGCCACCAAGGCTCTGGTTGGCAAGAACGTACCGCCGCCACAGGATCTGATGGCCGTCAAGCGTAACTACCTTGCCACCAAGGTGCCTCAGTTCAGCTGGACTCGTCTGGCTGGTGCTGACCCCTTCCTGGGTGTTGAGATGAGCAGCACCGGTGAGATTGCCTGCTTCGGTAAGACTCTGGTTGAGGCATACTGGGCGTCCCTGCAGTCCACCATGAACTTCCGTGTACCCGAGCCTGGCGAGGGTTTGCTATTCGGCGGTGAGCTGAGCAAGGACTGGTTGACTACCGTCGTCGACTACGTTTCTCCCCTAGGCTACAAGCTGTACGCCGCTGACAATGCCGTCAAGAAATTCATCGAAAAGAACGCCAAGGGCAACGTTTCTGTCGACGTCATCGAGTTCCCCACTGAGGACAAGCGTGCTCTGCGTGAAGTCTTCGCCAAGTACGATATTCGCGGCGTCTTCAACCTGGCTTTGGCCCGTGGCAAGACTACCCTCGATGTTGACTATGTGATGCGCCGTAACGCTGTTGACTTCGGTGTGCCACTATTCATGGAACCCAACACTGCCATGCTGTTTGCTCGGTGCCTGAGTGAGAAGCTACCCCGTTCCGAGGGTATTCCCTCCGAGGTCCGCAGATGGTCGGACTTCATCGGCGGAAAGCCCCTGTAAATTACTGTGCCCTTCATTTCTATTCTTTTTCTTCCATTTTATCCAACCGACAAACAGATTTAAGTCTTGTGACTAGCCACTTGAGCAATATTTCCCCCATACGACATCATACTCTCACATCATATTCTTCATTTCCTTTCCTCTCACTCATGATATCCACTCTCTCATTTTCTTTTCTCCATCACCATTATCTCTAATGCCATCCAAATCATGATGATTAGGCGATACTTCCTTCTCCAACATTTTGCTTCGAAATAACAAGTGGCTGGCCAAGTCTTATCTCGTTTATGATGTTATTCCTTTGACCTACTATGTATGTTACCCTAGGTTTCTTTTTTGAAGAGAAAAAAAGTGTTTTCATTGCGATTTCTAGTGTTTTAAGTTTTATTTTTGTTCTTGTTTTATTTGGTGGGGATTTTATTCATCGGAGTTCATAAAAAATCACCAAGTTCGTTTATTTCAATGTCGTTAATACATACACTTACTAGATACAACATACATTTCGTACTTCACAATAGTATCATGAAAGACGGGAAACATTATAAACATCTACTGGAATACCGTGTTTTTTATGACTGTTATGGATTGCGTTTATAATAATCTAAAGATATACGACTAAACACAACTCTTCAAAGCCAAGTCGCTATCTGAAATAAATGCCTAATCAATGTTTTTATTAGGTTAAAAAAAAAAACCAGGTACACCTCCATGTCTTGTATCCTTTTTGTAAAAAAAAGAAATTTACTCATGACTATCTATTCCTCTATCGATCTTCCCATAGGTCTACTGGTTCAATTTTCAGATCCAGGTGGTGGAGGTGAAGGATGTGGTCGGTTTTCATTATTCAGCCTAACGGCAGCAAATCTCTTAGCAAGGGGTTGTTCTTCTTGACGATGGCCATGACGAAGACGGTCGATAGAAATGGCAGGGGCAGGAGTAGTTGAAGAAGAGGAAGTAGAGAATGGCGTGGGAACACCACTAGACGACGACGAGGCAGACGAGTTTATGTCTTGAAGGGCAGGTCGAGCTTCGCCGTCTTGTTGGTGCAAAGACGAGGGCCGAGGCCGCTTGGGGATTCGCTCACCGGTCGATTCAAGGATGGTCCGGAGGGTTTTCCAGCCATCACTGTTAAGAAGAGCTTGGATATCTTTAGGGGCTTTGCCAGTAACAATGTTACACAACAGAGTCTCTTCGTCCTATACTCGGCGAAAGGCAAGATAATGGTAGAGGCGTTAGTTAGTGGATTACAAAATACACGACGGATGATCTTATGCACATAGTATAAAAAGAGAAAGATGACTTACACGCCCCAAAATTTGCATTGTGAATAGGAAACAAAGGAAGTGGAAGTTAGAACCCGCGTGTTCTTTCCGGGCCTCGATATCTCTAACAACACGAGCAACTTCACTGTATTCCTGACTAATTCCAAGGAAGTTTCGGTTTTCTATAGTGAAATCGTTGCCGGTGAAGACGGGATTGGGGTCATCTGGAAAACCGTGAGTTAGGGTGACGAAGAGATATTCAACAGGAAATGATGGCTTGGCATTCTCTTGCACATTGGCACCATATTCGTTGATCTTGCGGTAAAACACTTCAGGAATATAACGAGTCCGCGTAGCCACATCATCTTCTTCTTCCTGTACGAGCATGACAGTCGGGTCTGCAGAAGGTTCGATTATGTCTGCGCGGACCATCTCAACAGCCGAGTTGGACATCTGATAGCTGTTAATTTCGATTTCGCCCCTTTCGTTACCAGAGATGACACAGGTAACAAAATTGGAACCGAATGTGCCAGAGCGACTCCATTTCGTCACTCGCGGATATTGTGCTTGTAAGCGGGAGGCAAAGCAAATTTCTTGGGATGAGAGAAAGTAAGAGTCGGCATGGCGCTTGCAGATGACACTTCCGTCTCCTTTTCCAGAGTCAACCAAGTCAGACCAGATAACACCTACTGGTTCCAAGCCGCAATTCTTTGCGGCTCTGTCAACAAGTTCCCGATTCTCGAACTCTCCTAGAGTAAGTCCGTCAACTTCGTCGTTCTGCGGTACCTCATAGATAGCTTCAACTACAGCTTTGATGCCAAGGGGGACTTTGGTATACTCAGCGTATCGACCGTACAAAAGGCCGTAGCGTTGTGATCCCGATTTTCTCCAGGCGTTAAGGAAGTTGTTGACAATGGAAGCATTAGAGAACTCTACATGGTCAACCATACGGAAGTTCTGTGGCTGCAAGATGATAGCACTGGGCTGGCATTTGCTGCAGATTCCCACTGGCCACTTGGGGTGACTGCCTGAGCAAGTGAGTGTGACTCTGTAGTAAGGCTCGCTCAGTGGCGGGATGAACGAAGTTCCGGATTCGGGCTTATTTGTAGCAGCGTTGATTTTGCGTAGGTGGGCGTGAAACGAAGGGTACTTGATGCCGTTGTCTGCGAGATAAGCGGCATTGAAAGGCTCGAGAGGCGTGCAGTAATCACACATGCCCTTGGGGCCATGCTTGCACATATTGCTTCGTGGTCGAGAGATAGTTCCTAGCAACTTATCCAGCCGGTCATCTAGCGGCGACTGCTTGATCACTTCCCATGGACGAGCAGCGCCCTCTGCTAGAGCAATGACCTCTGAGGCAGCCGGTAGCGATTCCTCCACGATAGGCTTACCATTCAGGCGCGCAGTTTGGGTGGCAATGGGCTCTTGCGACACGGGAGCGGCATCTTGGGTTTGATGCTTATATGTGATGAAGATGAGATCGCCGTGCTTCATGCCGACTTGGCTCAGCTTGAACTGAGAGATCTGCGTAACCAGCTTGGCATCAGTGCCGGATGGTGAGTTTGACATGGAGATTGTGGTAGGGTCAACAGTATCGGGAATCAGAGGGACCAACTGGTTGCCAAGGTCGGCAAAGGTGCTGGTTGGCTCCAGCGTCAACCGGACCATGCCGTCTGGGCCACGAACTCTGAGAAGCATGGTGGGCAAAGAGTAGTTGTTTGTTGTATTCGAATACTGCTATGATACAGCCGGTTGGGAGGCTGCCGGTCGATGTGCAAATTGAAGCGAAGGGATTTCTCGTGTGATGACGTAGATGGGCGGGTTGATTTGGAAACAATGGTTTGGTGTGGTTTTGTGTTTGGATGCTGAATTTCAGTGCTAAGAGGTCGCAGCGATGGAGGGGTTAACCCGAAAGAAAAGAAGCTTCCAAGCTTATTAGTATGCAGGAGCTTTGGCTTGATGACGGAATTGGAGCGTTGCCTTGCCTGGACTAACAAACAGGCTTTTCTTTTGTTATAGCGCGTCTTAGAAGAACTTGAGTTTGAAGTTCCACAGGCAACGATTCGATGACGCCTAAGATGCAAGATGTGTAAAAATGAAATATTTGTCAGGAAAACAAGGCTTCGAGCTTTATTGACAAATCATCAAAAAAATACAGCATGGCAAAAGTGAAGAAAGTGCTAAAAGAAGTACCTAGAACTAGGGTTTAACATATAGAAAGGTGCAATTAACCCTAACAAAGGGATGATAACTATCACATGTCGGATTTCTAAGCCTTCAATGTGGCGTGAGAACTGACATTGATTGGTCATGATGTATTTGGTTTTACTACATTTGGCATTTTATTTTACTAGTTATTTCATTTTATTTTGTTTGCTGTGTACTGTGCCACCGCTTTAGTTCTTGTTCAGCCGGACCTCAGGATTCTTTTCGATGAAGTTCAGATCGACCTTGTGGCCCAGCAGCTCTCTAATATTGGAGATGCCGTACTTGATCATGGTTGGCCGCTCCAGACTTAGGCCCCAACCGTAGACTCTCAAATCCTTGGGTAGACCCATGGACTCCAGCATTTCTGGCCGGAACATGCCACTGTTACCGATTTCGACAAGCTTGCCTAGACCCTCGTGGAAAGCAAAGATCTCCATGGAGGGCTCGGTGTACGGGTTGTAGGCGGCCTTGAACTTGAGGTCCTTCAGGCCCATCTTGTTGAAGAAGATCTCCATGAATTCCATAAGACCACCGAGGTTCAGGCCGTAGTCGGCAATGACACCCTCGACCTGGTGGAACTCAGCCAGATGCGTCGCATCGACGGCTTCGTTTCTGAAGACACGGTCGATGGAGAAGTAACGGGCCGGGGGAGGGCGGCCGTCGGGACCCTTCTGCGCGGCTAGCTTGCGAAGAACGGCAGTGGAGATGGCAGTAGTGTGGGTGCGCAGAACGAGGCGTTGAGCCTCCTCGGCAGCCCATGGGTACTGGTAACCAATAGAGCCGAACTTGCCATCCTGATGCACGGCCCTGACGTTGTCCCAGTACTCCTGCTGGTTGAGATCGGTGCCGGGCATGTCGTGGGGGCGGTCACCGACGAGAGGATCGGAAATGTAGAAAGTGTCCTGCAGATCACGGGCAGGGTGCTGCTGGGGGACGTAAAGGGCATCGAAATTCCAGAAGCCAGTCTCGACGTAGCGGTTGGTAGGCATCTCCTCGAAGCCCATCTCGAAGAAGATATTGCGGAACTCTTGGCGCACCTTGTTCAGCGGGTGTAGAGCGCCAGCGCCCTGATCGGCACCGAGCGCATTGAAGTTGTAGGCCTTGAAGGCAGCCTTGTCCCATGAGTTGGCTGCCAGCATGTCGGCAGTCAGGTCAGTATCCTCCTTGACCATCTCCAGGGCGAACTTGGAGCCCTTGCTAATCTCGAAGCTGACGACCTTCTGCAGGCGCACCAGCTTGCGCTTGCGCAACTCGGCGATAATCTTAGGTTCGTGTGTCCTGGTCTCTTGGATCTGCTTGAGCTGCTGCTGAGTAGCGTCGGTGATAGTCTCGGCCTATGAAATTCAAGTAAGGTTGCATGGTTAGCATAGTCCCTAGGAGGTATAAGTCCACAGGCGAGATGACATAGCGGGGTTCCCCACCATATGACGATGCTTGCCACAATAATACAGGTTAAGAAAAGAGAGCTTTAACTCACGGTAGCGACCAGTTTGCCATCTTTGGCCTTGGTAATCCACTTCTCCTTGAAAGCCTTGCCCTGGCCGACCTTGGTGACAGTCTTGTCACCGATGGCCTTCTCAAGCTCCTGCACAGTCAAGCCCTCCATGGCCTGGCGCAGAGCAGCAAAAACTCGAGCTTCGTGCGAGCCGTGAGCCGCGATCTGCTCGCCCTCAGCCTCTAGGACAGCCTCCTCCCGCTCAATGGTGGTGTAGGTGACCATGTCACGGCTGCCCAGACGGTCCAGAGCCGACTTGACCTCCGTGAAGGGAATAGAAGGGAAGGCATCGGTCGATAGTATGGGCGAGGTCTTGTCTAGCTTCTGCAGGACGGAGGACGCTAGGTCCGCGCTTGAAGAGTCGGCCATTGTGTTATATATGTGACGATGATGGTCTCGGAGAGCCGGCCGAAGAAGGCGGGTATTGGGTAGAGTAAATAAGATCGGAGGCCCGAGTACAAGTATAAATTGACATACAGGGAATGAAATGGTCGGTCGTAGCAGAAGCGCAGCACGGAAATAATGGGTTCGAGTCTGTCGGGGGTTTTCTGCGCTAGAAGCGACTATTTGGGTATTTTGAGTCACCAAAAACCCTTGCTGCAGAATAGAAGCTAATGGGCTAATCCAACATGTCCCGCCATACAAATTGCCTATCAAAAATGCGGGACGGCTTTCCTCCCAGGGCCGTCACAAGGTGGGGCAGCGCTGCCAGAAAACAGCTGCGTCACGTGAAGCTGTCGCTAAAGGGTTTCCAAGCTTCAATTCGGCTCAGGGTTTAGCTGGCTGCTTTTGAAGTTCCAAGGTGACGCCATTGCACCGCTAGGCTATAGTAGATTTTAGTGGTCTGTCCAGCTATTAACTTACTCACGCACCCTCAAGATCACGCTTGCAAGGCTGGCAACTTGCTGCGACATCATAGCCATATTGACAGCACCGACAACACCCAGATCATCGATATCCGCGACTCTGCCGCCCAAGAGCAGACGTCTACCGTCTCGAACCAAAACTCTATTATTTACACTGCCACCATTGTCTAGCGACCATATGCTGGCTACTGTGGTGAGACTCGCGCTGTGACCTAAACCGGCGCATCCGTCTGTGTTTCCCGGCGCCAATTGAACAGCGAGTCTTTATTATAACATGCCTCACGACCGATCTCTGGACAAATACTCAGCGCCTGTTTTCCACAGCTGATCAACCTGACAGCGTATTACTATAGCAACCTCACCTCATGCCGACTCTTCCCGATCCCTCCTAGCTATGAACAACGACGACGATGTCTTCATTCCTGCGCCGGCTGCAGCGCCCGATGCAAGAATTCAGCCTTCCAATACACCTCCCGCACCTTCTGCACCTTCTGTGCCCTCTGCGCGTACACCATCCTCCACAGCAGTTCCTCTCCGCCGTCCACGTCTTTCGACCCGTCGCATACGGAGCTTCTCTGTCGATGCTACAACTTCTCGATTTTCGCGCCATGATGAATTTCTTGCTGGCTCGCGTCGAAGACCTTTCCGCAGTCGACGGCGTGAAAAGCCGCCGTTGGCTCTAAGGAAGAAGCTTCAGTTTGTCACTAATTTTTTGACGAGTCTTGATTCGTTGGTCTATGTCCAACTTGCTACATTATACTATATGGAGTAGGTTCTACCGCCAAAATCCTATGTCGGTCTCCTATATCTAACTGACACACTAAATAGGTGCTCTTTAGTCTTGTTTGGTCCTCGAACGTTGGCGCATTATACATATCTTACCCCCCAACCCGAAAACTTTAATATCTCTACTGCTGCGCCGGCAAACCTGCTTGCAGTCTTAATCCCCAATATACTGGCCATGGTCTGGCACATATTTACTGCCTTGCCAGTAGCCTCTGAAAGTGCTAGAGGCTTCATGCACGGCGGCATAATTATGGATTTTATTGGCCAACAACCTCCCACTAGCAAGCTCTATCTACTTGCAATTGACGCTATAATATTAGTGCTTCAGTTATTCATGCTCGCCGTCCATCTGGACCGTGACAATCTTCTTACACAGATCGATCCAAAACGGATCAGCCCACTTATGCTACTCAATCTCATCACGGTAGCACGTGCTCTCGACCAAGCGGAACGTGGTTCTCTCCCAAGCCGCCCTACAGAGGAGGCTGGAGCCGGCGAGTCACCTTCCGAGTCATTGCCATCCCCTCCGTTTCCATCTCCAGTGGCACCATCTCCAGGGGGACGTTCGCTATCATCTCCACGTGAGGATGGCCCGTCTGCAGAGAGAACCGGACTCTTGTCTCGAAGCACGGCCGAAACCTCTGGACACCCCGATCTTCTAGACGAGCTTTACTCTGGAACCGCCACGATAGGCGAGTACAACTTGGCCGGCACATTCCAAAAGTATGCCGCAGCAGTCAAACTTCCGTCCATTCTTCCACGTCGATCTTCTGGCTCTGAATCAGAACTAGGGATCCAGCCCGGAAATTATACTGCCACGTTGCGTGAGCTCGGCATGAGCGGATTTGCTCGTCTTCTTAGGACAAGGCGAGACACTACACAAACGGGGATACCAGAACCAGATATATCATAGACACATTTATACCCAGACACTGTTACTTTTACTGTTTAACACTTCGTTTTGCATAATATAGAAATGATGAGAATATACTAGTGTATGAACAAAGGCTTCGTGATCATTGTATGATCGAATAATAAGTGCTAGTAAATGTAGAGCAAGAGAAAAAGAAAGAGAAAAACTTGGCCACATAGTGACGACATGGTGACAAGATAATACAAAAAGAAGACAAAACAAGATCCCGATAAACGTTCCAACAACTCCGATAGTGTAGTAGACTTGCTTTTCCCCAAACCATGGTATCCCATAAATGCAATGCACACAAAGATGCAATCGATGACGAAAATGAGAGAGAAGAAAACGATAGAAGACACAGTAGACGAATAATACTATATAATGCCTCTATGCGACCTTTCTCGCGACGTTGCCCACGCCGAATCCCTTGATGGAAACAATCATATCGTCGCTATCCTCCTCGTCGACAGGTCTAATACCCCAAGCATGGCCACCAAAGGCCTTGAGGTCGCGGGCTAGACGGATAAAGTCGGAGTTGATAACGCCTCGACTAAGACGCACACGACCAACATCTTCACTACCCATAGCCATGAGTGAGAGAACCGTCGGCACCGCCTCTCTGCTAATGCAACCACCAATAGAGATTGCCTCTAGTAGTTGGTATGCGCATTGCTTGCCGATATCTTCGGGGATGACACCGCCATGAGGGGGGGCAGGAACATCTGCTGAATATATCACACCAATAGAGCTGCTCTCAGCCACCAAACTCAGGCCAAACCCGATACCATTGCGCTTCTTGTCGCCGTTCTTGTCGACGACCAATGGAGCCTGATCGTACTGAGCGGCGATGTTGATATCAGGGACAAGTGGGTTGAGGATCTCGCGTGCAGCCTGGATCATGCGGCTATTGCTCGAGGCAGCGACACCTGTGCAGTAAGAGACGCCACGGATGCGACGAATGCGGCCGTCACTGCGGTTCAGATGAAGTGTCTTAGGTAGACGAACTTGTGAAGCGAAGCGAAGCTCGACTACGCCGCCGCCGCCACGGCCGCCCTTACCAGCACACGAGCGAGTGATAATGCGGACTTCTATGCGGGCAGGTGGGATCCCAAATAGAGCGAAGAGGGGGAGAATCGAAGTACGGAATGTATCAACGGAGATATCGCCAGTCTCGGTGGCGGAAGTGATGACGCCGGGGCCAGTAAAGCGGATATTCATGTGACCCTTGGAAAAGGGCGCAAGCAGGCAGATGGGGAGCAGGAAGTAGGTGACGCCGCGGTTATTGTTAGCCTCGATTCTGTGCTCAACCACGTCGCCGTCGATTGCGCCAGCGCCGTCAATGGCGCCGGTAATGAGGCCGGGGTGGTATGTTATGCGGGTACCGGTTAGAGAGATCTGGATCGAGCTACCGTTGGTCACGGTCTCGAGGAGACGCAGGAAGGAGACTTCGTGAGGTGCAAGACCGGGATGCGTCGGCGATGAGTTGCGGATCTGGGAGATGACGACAGGCCGGCCAGTAAGAGTCGATAGGGTAAGACGGTGGGCAAAACCAATATGGCCAGTGAGATGAACGACGTCTTGAGACGCCATGATTGCGGTTTGTGTGCTGTAAATTTACTAGACAGTCTCTGATGATGTTGAAAATGCGTTAAAACGAGGACAGAAAGGTTATACCAAAGAATGAGAATGAAAAGAAGCTTTGTTCGGAATTGTGGCTATTCAAAAGCTCTTCATTAGGTTTATTTTGCTAGGCTGGCGATACTTCTTGATAGTTGGATTCCTCGAGGAAAAAAAAAATCAAAAAAATACATTTTCTGCCCACTCTGGCTAATGTGGGGTCCCATAAGTGGAAAGCGGTAAGCTTTCTTATCTTATCGGATGGACTTGGTACCTGTTTTATGCAATTGTTGGATTTTTTGATCGCTACTGCACCTTGTCAATTGGCCCCACTATTAAGTTAGCTTGACGATGACTTCAACCGCAAGTTAACCTAGCTAACACAGCTTTGATACCAAAAGTTTGACAACCCGCATTTTCTTTGTTTTTATTCCATGTGTGCGCATAGTTTATAGTTGCGATGTCGTCCCAGGCGGCCGTGCCTCGATTTAGACATGCCAAACCCCTTGCTTACTCTGTTTTACAAGCTTGTCCTCGCCCGCGCGCCAGTGTAAATCAACAGGTTGCCTGGTTTCACCATGGCCATGCACTGAGAAAGCGAGTCAGACCCGGAACTGCGCTGCCACAGGTTGGCAAATCCAATGTCTTGCGCCGGCCTCCGACGGCCCAAAAGCCTGTACTGGTGCCAGATTCCGCCGTGACATATGAGAAGGCGCCTCTACCAGAAGTTGTCCATGACTACGACCAAGGCGAAGACAAGGGCTACACAGTTCGTTACTTTGAGCAAGACGAGCGCGGTGTTGTGCGGCAGTTGAGAAACGAAAGGGAATTCTCTGACTCCTGGGCTGGCAAGAACGATCCGTTGGCCCAGAGAGCAAAGCAACTTTTGAATACATTCTCTGATAGCGACGTACGAATGCCCACCAAGAACGAAGTCGACAACCTTGCCTCAGAGATTACCGAAATATCAAATTCCAATGCGCCACCAGAATCAGTCATCCAAAGGCTTGGTCGCTTTGTACGAGGTCTTTCTTCGCCTAGAGTTCCTCAGACATCTCGAGATGCTGAACTCCATATCATAGAAGCTGCCGAGAACGAGGTCGTTACTCAGATACCGACCAGTTTTTGGAACAACAAAAAACAGTCTCGCAAGGCTATTGAAGACTTGAACATATCTCTTCGTCGCTTCGACAAGCCTCTCAGACGAAAGGAAGTCCCATTGCCTACCACATTTGCGACAGCCTGGAAACGATATCTCGCCGCACGACAGGCCATGGCCATGAAGTACAAGCAAATCCCGCGTGATGTTTGGGATATGCTATGGAAGATGTTTTCCATAGAGCACGAAAACAACCCGCTTCGCCTCACACAGGTCTCCAAACTTGCTAGAGATATGAGTGTGGCGCAAGTTGAGCTGAAGTCCGACCAACAACTGGCCCTGATCGAAGCCATGTTCGCCGAGGGCTGGCAAGCTAAAGCCATGGGAAATTGGAAACGATGCATTGCTGAACTTGGAAGTGAAAAGGCACCGACATATACCATGTACTGGGAGCTTGGCACACGAATGCACTGCCATCTCGGTGAGCTAGATCGCGCCGAGGAACTCACAGAAAAGCTTCTTGCGAAGAATTCAGATCCTCGTATATTGATTGATTTCATCCAGGCGTGTCTTGCTGATCACACACCAGAAAACTTGAAGCGCGCATGGAAATCATATATCAAGCTACGCAACCTTCTTGGCGAAGACATGGGCATTGTCGACTATGATCGTGTAATATCATCTTTCTTGGCGGCAAATGAGATGACCAGGGCATTAGATATCTTCGTTCAGATGATGACCAAGGGCTCCATCTCTATCGACAAAGAAGGACATATTCCCAAAATAATAGCCAACAAGTTCTTTTTTGGCAAGTGGCTCAAGCGTCTCATTGGAAATGGCGAGCTCGAAAGCGCCATGAAGGTTGTCCGGTTCATGCAAGAGCATCGGATCCCCGGATCAGCTATCCAACTCAACGGACTCATCAGCGCTTGGTACCGTTCTGGAACCGCGGCAGACATGGCTAAGGCTGACGCCCTTGGCTGGGAACTAGTCCGTGCTCGACTTGAGTTTGTCAGTTTCCGCAACGGCACCAACGAGAAGTTCATCACGGAAGAAGACCTTTCCCACGGCGATCCTATGCCCATGGCCAATCTAGAGACATTTTCTCTATTGGCCGAAGACTACCATCTGCGTAGATTTTTCCGGAAGTTCCAGCAGCTCTGGGACGCATTCGAAGCTTCGGAAATCAACTACAATGCCTTCATGATGAACCAGTTGATAGCGACGTCCATAGACTTTGGGAGAGTCGACGATGCCCTCAGACTATACAACTCGCTCGTTTATGAGAAGGGCGTAAAGCCCAACACACATACATTCATGGAGCTCTGGAAGATCCTCGAAATCAACCGCGTCATGAAACTCTCGGAGGATGAGTTCAACACGCAGATCGTCGATGCACGTAAGACTTTTGGCGAGATGATGCGTCACATCGACGTCTTCCAAGGCAAGATCCACGTACAGCTAGCTCGCAAGATCCTGCACACCTTCCGTCGTCTTGAAGACCGACCCGGCTTCGTCATTGCGCTATCGATGATGCGCCGCGTCTTCAACTTCATCCCACACGATACTCTAACACTAGAGTTGGTTGTCGGTAGCACGAATCTCCTATTTGATTCACCACATGCACGACACAAAGTTCGCGTGGCTAAGGCAAAGATGGAGACAACATTGTTTGATATTAGACGCAAGATTGCTGGGAAAGACTCGGCCAGGCTGCCCGACGAGATTCCAGCAGAAGAAAGAAGCGAGCTGTTGTTTGCATATCTCAGAGATCAGTTCCTGGTTGTCGATCACTTGAAGGGCCTAAAGCCAGTCACAGAAGACGTGCTCAATCGGGCCGCAGATGATATGGGCTTAAAAGAACTGCAGAAGATGCAGCCGAATGAGAATAATTAGCCAAGCCGTTGTTTGGAGGGGGGGGTAGTGGAGCTGTTCTATGTAAGATAAAGATAAAAGGCGGCATTGCATTTGATAGATATGCTAGTCTTCCAGCATTCATTGTACAATATAAACGCAACATAGCAAATATCAGACATGATCAAGTTACAATTTTCAAGCACCTGACCTAACGGGATGGTAACGGTGTTAAACTATGTCTTTCCATTACGCTATAAACTCGCCGTAATCAAAGAGAAGAAAAGGCACTATAAGTATAGTGCTTAAGAATAGAAGGTAAAGAGTAATAAACGCCGGCGCTATGCAGATATTTCAAAGCCATAAAGATGGAACAATTTGTTAGCAACAGTAAGCATGAAGCATGTCCTCTCTGCTGTGCCGAGGCCCGATGATATGTGTGTCTCTATAGAGGCTCGACAGGAGAGAGTTATACGCAACAGCCTTTGTTGGTATGTACGATCAGGATATCTCCGTATCCAAGTCCATCTCAGTTTCTAATTGATCACCCACTGAACTTAACTGTGAACTAGGAGGTCTTGAGTCCATGGTATGCGAAGATTCCGGTGATCCAGTGCGGTTGCGTAGCATTATAGGCCCGCGGATCCTTTCCTCCCACTTCTGTATCGTGGTCATCTCTTCGCCGCCACCTTCTGCGATTATCTCTCCATGGTCAATACTTCGACCGAGAGCCGTGGCAATGTACTTTGTATCTTCGCCAGTTTTACTATGCTTTGTTTTGAGAGCTGGGAGATATCACCAGAAATGTCAGTATATGGGTAAAGTGATGGTAAATTCATCCAAGTGTTCTCTTACCTGTGAGGTAGTCTGATGCCTCGGTGTCGCCATCTGATAGCGGTAAGGCAAGGATAGCTTTACATCTTGGGCCGTCAAACCAAGCGATGAACTCCTCGATACCTCGTACATCTTCATTACCGGTGAAGTCCTGCTCGTTTAATGGCCGTTCGGGAAGCACAGCACCTATATCTTGTAGTGCCATGCGTACATCGACTTCTGTCGGCATTAACTCGCTACCATTGTCCACGGCATGAAGGGCAGTTTTTTGGCAAAGAAGAAGCATGTATCGGACCGCAAGATCGGTGAAGGTATCGATAACGCTGGATTTGGAGCCGTAATATCCAGTGGCGCGTAAAACTTGGAGAATGCATGGCCGTAGTAGCGCATGGAAGAAGGTTGGTGGTGTTGATGACATCGTGGGTAATTTGATATGTAGTCTGAAGTTGTTGTTCGAATTTTTTGGTCGGTTCAAGTTTTCGATTAGTGGTTTCTAAACCACAATCATCGAATGGTCGCAATGGCGCTTAATGGGTCAGATTGAGCCGGTTTATGCGAATCAAGCTTGTGACAAAACCGCAGTATCTTGAAGATAGCAGCAAGGAAAAATAAGACTGGCGTTTATAAATCAAGATTAGAAGGGTAGAAAACAGAATCAAAGTAAATTAATAAGCTAATAAGAAAAATAGATCCATGATATTGCAGAGATGTACAGCTTTGGTTAGATTATTGACTTTTCACATGTGACTATAATGCTAGATAACCTGTCGATAATTCGCGAGGCTGAGTCTGCGAGTTCCAACTTTTTCGCATAAAGCTTGTGATCTTTCAGCCTTGTGAAGCTTCCGGGACGGGCTTTGAGCTAGGGTTTGGACGCTATGTAGATACATGTGTATGTTATATTAGGGTTATCCATGTCAATAAGGGACCAACACTAAAAAAGGTGCCTTGATCGAATGCTTCACTTTAACCCCTGGTTCCTGAGTGAGCTCCAGAAAGTATTAAGCGGCTAGGATTTAATACTTTAATGGCAAGTAGTAAAGATTAGAGAGAAAGAAATCGAGAGAGACTACGCAATGATAGCTGTTTAGGACGCAAGATATCGAGGAATCTGAAATCTGGGAAAGATAGATAGCGATAGATTAGCGACTGATAGCCAGATAAACACTGCTGATTAGAAAGATAGCAGACAATCCTTCGTGCTTTATCAGGGACAGTGGATGCTGTAATAATGCAGCTATGGACGGATACCCCAGCTTTTACATATAGAGGGATCTTAGGCCCGAGATGCCAGCAGTTCTGTGTCAGTTGGCAAAAGGTCTTGTTTTGCTGGCTTTACATGTAAGGAGCCAACGTCTGTATCTTTCCGGGGGGGGTTTCTTTGTTGTAAGCGAATCTGCGGCTTCTCTACGTGCACATGACGTTGTGCTGTTGCACGGCCGAATTGGAGGCATAGCATGCGTTTAGCAGCAGCTAAATTGGAGACGAACTGGGAGCTCTGGGTCAGCAGGACAAGTACAGTAGAGCAGCCTGGGCCTTAGAAGTCCGTGGAATCACAGGGCTATATCGGAGACCCGGTCGAAAGGGGAGAGAGAGGACGTCGATTAGTTGGAGACGCAACTTGACGGAGTTTCTTAGAAGCGGTTTTGAATAGTTTTAGTGGTGGATTTTAAAAACAGCGTCTCGACGATGCTGAGAAGGCAAATTGACGCTCCGAAATAGCAGCAGAAGTAACAATGGAAATGGGTGTTCCATATCAGCAGCACTGCTAGACTCAATAACTTGTACATGTATAATGGCGTATATATCTATAAATATAGGCGGCACCAACCCGATCTCCGATCTGGACAGAAAATATGGTGGCCGACTACGACTAGAAAACCAGGTGCTGTCTCTTCTTTCGTATATCAATCTACTAACTAGACTGGCCGTCTTTGTGTAAAACGAATGCCGACACCAGCTGGCTCAAGCCGAGTCTAAGTCAAGTACAGATAATATATCTCAGCGTCCCCTGCAGGCCAGCGCAGACTGAGCTGTTTATTTGCTCGTTTGCATCGATTTATTCTTTTTATTTATTCCCTTTTATTCTTTTGGTCCTTGTCGGCTGATTGTTTTTGGTCCGCCGGGAATCGAGAAGTTGCCAGCGAGAGCTCTATCAACATTCTGTTTTGGATTCGCCTTGCCCTGCCAAGCTCTTTTCATACGCCATTCATAAGAGACAGCCGCCCCGGACTTAAGCGCCCTCCTTTCTTTCTTTTTCTTCTTCTTCTTTTTCTTCTCACCATGAACCGCTTGTTCACCCGGCCGATCTCGCTTGCAGTCGGCAGACAATCCCTTACCAAATTCGCCCCCGCCTCAACCACTGCCCGCTATCCGCCCATCATGTCTTCGGCCAACCCAGCCCGGCCGGCACGGCGCCTGCACACCGCCCTGAAGGACTACAAGCAGACCACGCTGAGCGACAGTGCGGCCTCGTTCCCCAAGACGCACGAGAAGATCGCCGAGCCAGGCGTGACGCCGTTCTTTGTCGACAACCACTTCCTGGAGTCGCAGACGACGTCGCTCATCGACCTGTTCGACCCGGCCACCAACAACCTGATCACCCGCGTGCCGCAGAACACCCGGGCCGAGATGGAAACCGCCGTGGCTTCGGCTAGTGCCGCCTTCCCCGCCTGGCGTGACAAGAGCGTCATTGCCCGCCAGCAGATCATGTTCCGCTTCGTCGCCCTGATTCGGGAGAACTGGGACCGCTTGGCGGCTAGCATCACTCTGGAACAGGGCAAGACTTATGCCGATGCCCACGGCGATGTGCTCCGCGGTCTTCAGGTGGCCGAGGCGGCCTGCGGTGCGCCGGAGTTTCTCAAGGGCGAGCTGCTTGAGGTCGCCAAGGACATGGAGACACGCTCGTATCGCGAGCCTCTAGGTGTCGTTGCTGCCATCTGCCCGTTCAGTAAGCTTCCCCGTGATCGGTAATTAGGGTGTGCCGAGCCGCTGCTAACTCTCTCTCAGACTTCCCTGCTATGATTCCGCTGTGGTGCATTCCTATCGCCACCGTCTGCGGTAACACACTCGTCCTTAAGCCGTCGGAGCGCGATCCTGGTGCCGCCATGATCATTGCCGAGCTGGTCGAACAGGCCGGTTTCCCACCTGGTGTCGTTAACGTGATCCACGGTGCCCACGATGCCGTCAACTTCATCCTTGACGAGCCGGCCATCAAGGCTATCTCCTTCGTCGGTGGTAACAAGGCCGGCGAGTACATTTTCACTCGTGGCTCGGAGAAGGGCAAGCGTGTCCAGGCCAATTTAGGCGCCAAGAACCACGCCGCCGTGTTGCCCGACTGCAACAAGAACCACTTCATCAACAGCGTGATTGGAGCTGCTTTTGGTGCCGCTGGCCAGCGCTGCATGGCCTTGTCCGTGCTGGTGTCTGTTGGTGAGACGAAGGACTGGATCCCTGACCTGGTCGAAAGCGCCAAGGCTCTCAATGTCAACGCTGGCTTCGAGGACGGCGCTGACTTTGGCCCGGTAACTACACCGGCCAGCAAGGCTCGCATCGAGTCGCTCATCGCTAGTGCCGAGAAGCAGGGTGCCAAGATCTTGCTCGACGGCCGCGGCTACACCCCTCCCAGTGGCAAGTATCCTAACGGTAACTGGGTCGGCCCGACCATCATCACCGACGTGACGCCTGAGATGGACTGCTACAAGGAGGAGATCTTCGGCCCCGTACTAGTCTGCGTCAATGTTGACAGCCTAGACGATGCCATCGAGCTGATTAACAAGAACCCTTACGGAAACGGTGTGGCCGTCTTCACCAACAGTGGCCCAACAGCTGAGGCCTTCCGTCGCCGCATCCAGGCTGGCCAGGTCGGAATCAACGTCCCGATCCCCGTGCCTCTGCCTATGTTCAGCTTCACCGGTAACAAGGCGTCGATTGCCGGCGGTGGTGCTAGCACTTTCTACGGCAGACCTGGTGTTAGCTTCTACACTCAACAGAAGACTGTTACCGCCCTGTGGAAGGCTGACGATGCTATCAGCAAAAAGGCTGATGTCTCTATGCCTACACACTCGTGATCTGCATACATAACTCCTTGTACATAATATATAAATAGCATAACATTGTCACAAATACAAAAAATTCCCGTAAATATCTACTATTGTAGCTATCACAATTGTGATTTATCAAGACGTGATTTATTAGATCGTAACTAGAAAGAAAAAAAACATCATGTAGCAGCATTTCACCACCGTAAGCAAGATACACAAACAGCTCCAGAGAATCAAAGAAACGCCTTGACGAAATATACCATTGAAGAAAAAATAAATCTTTCGTGACTACAAGAAAGTTTTCTTGGCGAACTAAACTTGGTAATCCGACTATGTAGAAGAAAAAGCGTTATAAAGATTACTATATCTTGTCCCAAGTGCACATACAGATAGTGACTTGAATCAGAAACGACAGACATATATACTATCAAATCATAAAGAAAAAAAAATTGACAGAAAATAAGGAGAATATTGCCATCCAATTTCGCAGCTTTGCAGCGTTGTAGTGATTAGAAGGTTGATTTAGAACGAATGAAAAAAAAAAAAGAAATGTCTTGGACATGGGACATGAAAGAATTAAAACGCAATAGCTAGACTTCTAGGAGTGTATGTATCTCGGGGGGAGCTTTTTTTGAGGTGTCATGAAAATCGTCGAGACAGAAAGAAAAAAAAAGATGATAAAAAGGAAGAGAGGCCAAGAAAAGAAAAGAAAAGGTTAAATATAACAAAGCCATCTGAGAATGTTTGTTGTGAGTTGTCTTTTGTTGTCATGTGATGCGATAGCAGCAAACCATGACGTTGTTGTCGTCAAATATTCACTGGCACAGACTTATGGAGAAGATGGTACCTGCAAGAAGCCATCGTAGTAGCGGTCAAGCCATTTTGCTGCTTCCTGGCCAGTGTTTTCAACACCAGAGTCCCAGCGACCAACGGAGCCGACGTAGCCGTCGGGGCGCACGTTTACAATGGCAACCTCACCAGGCCCAAGACTACCCATCCACTTGTTTGTGCATAGGATCCCGCGGGTATCTAGTCCGGGAACATTGTCTAGGTAGAAAGTCCATCGACTATCTTGCAAGAGCGCGGGAAGATCTGATATCTCGATATCTGTCTTGGGCATAGTAGCTAAGGGCTTGGTTAGCATTACTTTTGGTATACATTATATCTTAATGTTGTAGGGTGTGTTCAGATGGAAAGATAAAACTTACTGAGTAGGGCAAAAGTGAAGAGATGGCTAACAACGGTGTATCGCTCGGGCCGCTGGTAAACATCCAGGTCTGGAGCGGGAACACGGGGCTGAGCCGCATACGACTGGCTGGCAGCTGCAGAAAGCTGACTCAACAAAGACTCTTTACCTGCAATAGTTCGACAAAAGTCGTCTAGGAAGATGGCAGCCTGACGAACATCCCACGTAAGGATGTAGATTCGGAACTGCCCCATCATTGGAATATCAGTCTGGATATCAACAGGGTTGGAATCGATGTAACGGGTGACCTTTCCAGGAGGCAGCAGGCAGCCGGGCTTGGCCTCTCCAAATGTAAACATTTCACTATAAGTTTTATTGATGGCGCTTTCAGCATACTCAGCGCCGATACCCGAGATGAAGCGGACGTTAGTCTTGAAATTTTCGGCTAGTGCAAGCGCATCACCTTCCGCTATCTGGTTAGCGTGCTCGTAGTCAAAGTTGACAAGATCTAGCGCAATCTTGCGGCGTTCTTCCTCGTAGCTCTCAAGCAACACGGGCTTTGCGAGGCCACGAACAGCAAGGTTCATCTTCCATGCCAAGTTCCACGAGTCGTGCATGGAGGTGTTCATACCCTGGGCTGACTTTGGTGAATGTGTGTGACTAGCATCACCAGCAAGGAAGGCTCGTAGATGTTGATCGCAGAAACGGCTGGCAACACGCTGACCAATCTGGTAACGACCGAACCATTCAATATATTTCCAGTTGATCTCGAAAGGCGCCATGATTTGCTTTGCGCGGTTCATGATGAACTCCTGGCCGTATTCACGTCGGTCTGATCTAGGCCCAGACTTGAGTTCGATATATAGACGAGTCATGTTGCGTTCACGGGGAATCACGAGAATAGAGCCATGTTCCTGTGAGAACACGACAGTTTTGGACCAAATATCAGGGAAATTGGTGATCAACTCTCCGTCGAGCACTCCCCAGATAGCAGCCTGCGACATTCCTATGGCGCGTGCATCGGGGATACTCTTACGCACTTTAGAGTGAGCACCATCACCTATGTAATGTGTTAGTGGAAAGGAAAGAAATCCGAAAAAAGTAACCAATAACTTACATCCGACCAAGAATTGTGTCAACAGAGTTCGTTGTTCTTGGTTGACATTGGCTCTGCAGTTCACCTGAAGAGGACCCTTTTTGTTCTCTGGGACACTATACGAATCAAAAGCAGTGTTTCTGCGGACCTCACAGCCACGCTTGCACATGTCCTCAATGAAAAGACCCTCTACAACACCCTGGTGAACCAAAAGAATGTATGGATCTAGCACATCAATGATGGGAGGGTAGTGAACTTCGCGGCCCAGGCGGTGAAGTGGCGTATCTGGTGTACTGCGCCAGAATGAGATGTCATAAACACGAACGCCTCTCTGCAGTAAGGGATCTGCTAAACGCATTTGCTTGAAGGTCTCAATCGTCTTGGGTTGAAGGCCATCGGCTCTAAATACGCAGGTGCGTTAGTAGTCGGGTCTCCCGCACGTAAGGGGCCAGTACCAGTGTGACTCTGCTTTAAGCTTACTTACCTGCCCACGGGTGTTTGATCATAACGATCATCAATGACTTCAACCTTGATGCCAAAGCGCACTAGGTTGGACGCCAGCATAAGACCAGCGGGACCGGCACCGACAATACAGACCTGGCACAATATGGGTGGCCGTGGCATGCTCCGCAACATGCTCAGGGTATCGGCAGCACCCTCAATGCTGAGCGCATTAGACGGCAAGGTGCCCGACTGTACCTCCATGTCGGTATCGTGTTGGGCGGCTCCTGGAGGCATGTTGGGACTAACAGGGAAGTGGGTTGATGACGAGAAATGGGATGGGTTCAAGTAGATAAAGTCCTGGGGACCCTTTCTATTTTTAAGATATCTGGCGTTCGCCTGCGACAGGCAAAATGGCGGCGGGCTGGAACTCAGAGCTGACTAGCGCTGCAACGCCAATAAGAAGATTACCAGTAGCAAGTACAAATAACTTGACTAGTCAGTATCAAAGTCGGTACGCACGCACGCAACGCACAGGGCAGTATTTTTGAGTTTTTTCTTAACAGCACCTACTGATGGATGGCCTGTAGTAAGCAGAGCTTCCCAAGACCCAAAACAAAAAAAGAATGTATGGATCTAGCACATCAATAATGGGAGGGTTTGGTTCATCTGGGTTGTTCTGTTCTATCTTCTGTCTGGCTGGAGATTTCCGAGCACGTTTAAATGCAAGATGGGAAAAATAGATGCTACTGCCGGGAGGATTTGCAGGCTTCTAAAGTGATAGAAGATCGGGGCTCCAGCTTCCAGAACAACAGAAATTCGCGCCAAAGGCTCTCCTTGGCTCAGTATCGATCTAGCGGGCTAGCGGGTATAGGCAGGAAATGAGAAAAAAGGTCAAATAAGACAGACGACGAATCATTAAACTGGCCAGCTAGCCAAAGGCGGTACATCCAAATCTGGGCGGCGATGGCTTTTGTTTTGTTTGTTTAGGTTCATGGAATCGACAAAAGAGAAAACAAATGTTGTGGAATCAGAAAAAGAAAATAAGAAAATGATACACAGTGACGGATAATAGAAGGCAAAAGAAAGCCTGCAACATGCCACTTAACGGATGCTCCAGAATAAGAAAGAGAGCAAAAAGAAGAGGTCTTCTCAGAGTAGCAAGGACGACTGTTCAGAAGAGGAAGCCGCGCAGGATGGGAGCTGCTTCAAGAAGCAGAATATCGTTCGTTTTTGTGCCGTTTTGGGCAATGGGTTCTGTCACTAGTAGCTCATCCGCTTAGTAGCTTGCTTTGCTTTGCTGGAGCTTTGGCAGCTGAGCAGGGCTGCTTGCAGAACTGATAACCACAACAGCACAATCATTAAACTGGCTGTACAGTCATATAACCAAGCCTGACCAAACAACCGGCTTGCCTGCCTATCTGTCACTGGTCCTTCTTTACAGTTCAGCTTGCCTGGTCTTTCTTTTTCCTGTAATTGCTGTCAGGGTCTACGGCGTGAGAGGGCAGGAGTGCCAAATGTGGGCGGGTTTGGATGCCATGAGCTGATGGAGGACGAGTGTGGTCTGATTCATACCGGGCAATTGCTGGCAATCCCTGCCAAAAAGTCTGCCACCCAGTAATTCTGATTGGCTGGCGGTGGGCCTAGACTATCTTCGAGTTCGCTCCGTTCAACGATGGTTTTTTTTTTTTTTTTTTTTTTTTTGATATATTAGATTTTATATGCTTCTCTTAGTGGCACAGCCGTTGAAGCCTAGCCATTTTTTCGCCTGTGTTTTACTATACATATGTGTACATACATGTGCTTGTACGTATTGTACGTCAGTACAGCTATATTTTGCTATTATAGCTTAAACCCAAACTGTCCTTTGTCGGTGAGGAATGGTGCTATCTGTACATCTTAAAACCCTGCCCTCGATTCTTTAGTGGGCTTGTCTACACGACACGGCCTTGCCTACGGTGCTTCATCCTCTCTAAACCTGCTATTCGTCTACAGATGTATCTTTGTTCTACTGACATGTCCCTTTCTAGCCAGTCCCAGCGTGCGCCTGCTCCAAGCATAAAGTGTGCTGAGTATCGTGCCATGCTGTCAATGCCAAACCGCTCCTATCGCTGCTTCTGCATCCTCACAAAAATGCCGCTAGATAGGCTTGACCCTTGCTGCAGGCAGACGAACGTCCTGATCGAGGCTACTGCTGTAATACACAGAAACCAACTACTACACCAAATCTGCCTCTCGTATATTGCTATCAGTTAGTGTTTCTGTGCCCATCTTTAGCGTTGTCACTGCGAGACGACCGTTGAACCAAAATAAACACTTGCGCCTCCATCGCCGTCTACCATACTTATATATATTCTGCAAGACAGCACACTGCCTCCTTTAGATTACTTCAATATCGAACCACGATGATATCATTCTTCACTAGGTGCTTTGTCGGTGTGAGAATCTAGTCTGACGGCTGCTATCAGATATGAAGTTATCGCGAGAACTCCTATACATATGCGCATACTGTATATATACACTATATGCTTTGTCCGATTCTCATATAGAGTTACATCTGATGTTCTGGCCTACTTCATGCACTCCAAAGACACCATTTCTCGCTTTTGCCTCTGATCTCAGCCTATTACCAGCCTCTGGCATACTTCGTGTCATATACTTGAGAGCGAGTAGTTCTAGTATCATCGATATGATACGTAGTACTACATACGACATGCTAAGAGATCAGGCATAGTACAGGATAAGCAATCCTGATATCCAAGATAAGGCTCCTACTACTTGAGCAATCACAAGTGTGAATTAGCCCAGAAAGGAATTTGTCAAACATCAGTTGCATTTCTAAGGTTCATGACCTACCAGTGTATGCCTTCCATTGATCCCCTATGGTCGGCTTTTTAGTCGACCAATATATGATGTCTAATATATATACATATGTGTACATATATAACTACACCTGCTATTGTTTGCATACTGCAACCTTTCGACCGACTTTTCTAGACTGACTAATGGACAATAAGATAGCAAGAAAGAGAGCCCGGGGATACGTTTCCCCCCGCCATTTCTAGCTCCAACCTCGGAAATAAGTTCCGTAGAGTTGCTCTTGTCTCTTGCCGCTTGATCGTTTCCATAAATAACTTTCTTTTCAACCAGTAGTGACGTTGTGGGTGGTGATAAAGGGCATTTCCGAGCTCAGTATATCATCGCTACACGGTATAGATCCCGGATTATCTCATAATGCTCATGAGATGAACCTACTTTGAGAGGTACATATAGATGGTGCCTATACAAGTGTATGTACAGTACTAACAATGACTTAGACAATAACATACATATTCCCTGACCATCAGTTATAATGATAGTTCTCATCTCATTAAGTCATATCATATGTGTCACTTATGAAGCAATAGACCAAGTCATACGCCAATAAGCTACCACAAGGTGGCGAACGATCACAGATGTTCAGAAGTGGTCTGACAAATGATATCCAAAACATATGCAGCACGTGCTCAGACATATTATCGTGGTAGAGTCGTTTTTCTCATTCCTACTTACACATGAAAACAATCACTATCACGGAGAATTTGGATGAGTGTTTTTTTGTTTTCTTATTCATAAAAAGAGCAGTGCTCCTACCCAAATGGCACATGCCATAATTGCACTTAATTCGAATGTGACTGCTGTTGCACCCGAGCCAAGGCCATCCTCGGGCGTGGCCTCCGTCTTTGGTGTTCCCAAGGCGTTTCCAGAACTGCCTCCATTAGTATCGATAGCTGTAACGATGGTTGAGTCTCCCGGTGCAAAGAGAATTCCGACTGTAGGGTCACTGACAGTCTCGTTTGGCTGAAGTAACGGGTTGTTCACTGAATCACATGACACTCGCGAAGATGACTCGGGGATGCTATTGGTCACTGATATAGGTAAATCAAATATTGTATAATGTTCATCTCCGTTGAGACGGAATAGTTGGCGAATTGATATCTGTGGCGGCGCTGTGTTAGTGTTGAATGGAGACCTATATGTTCATATTGACTTACATTGTAGGACCCTCGGTCACTATCACCGTTTGGCCGCCCATCACCGACCAAGCACTCCGGCCAAAGCCAGTTGACATGCTTCACGGTACTTCCCTTTTCCTGATCAACGATGTTACCAGTGGGTGCTTCTGCAGTATTCAACACTGTAAAGTTCCTCCCTGTTCTATAGCTTGACAAAAATATAGAGATATTATGAATCAGACTAGGACTTGACTGTTCGTATGGTGGCTGTGGCAATTTTCCGTCTGCTGTGACGTCCAAAGCAACATGAAGAGTATCTAGTAATGGCGAATAGAGTCAGCGTCTTTCAAGGGTTTATCGTATATGCTCGGGAAATATAAGAGCTTACCTCCACCTAATGGTGTACCTGGCTGTGGAGCATCCACTACGACAAAGCCGGGTGTGAATATTTGGCCATTTGATATCGTGAAATTCTGAGAAGCAGCCGCATTCGCAGCCAGAAGCAGCACTGCTGCATGTATTTGATACGCCGACATTGTGGTTTATTAGATAGTAAGTTATAAGAATGATAAGATATGTAGTGATTAGTCGTATTAGGTAATTATTAAAGTATAATCCACGGCGGAGTGATAGGTAAAATGCCAAAAGACGTAGTTGAATTAAGGTTAAAGCGAATAGTGAATGAATGTTGGCAAGGTATCGAAAATCGTCAAAAGCTTCATCAAGTAGTTGGATTAGAAGAGGGCGCAATGTTGACTTTATGTATGCTGATATTTCTATTCTACATTGTACATTTATACTAATCCCGGTCTATGCTTCATGATCTCCTCCTCAAACAATCTTTGACTTGAGATCGGAGAATTTCCGCGAACCGTCAAATCTAACTTCAGGCGCTAAGGCGTTGTCAAGACTTGGAGACATAGGGATCAAGATAGGAGGACCCTTTGAGTATTTTGCTGGTGATCTGTCACTCAGGGGCCAATCAGTTGTTGATGCTGCAGATATCCATCAACTCGATTTAGCGCACGGAGAGGGATAGAGGTATGAAAATGAGTTGAAAAGAAAGTGACACTGTACAATGGTTCGGATTGTAGGGTCTCCGAGACTGTAAGTGTTAGATCTTCTTGTTGACTTTGCTAAACCATTATGCCGGGAGCCACGGCGTTTCATTGGCATGAAGAATAAAGACAATATAAGAACGATCAAGATAACATGAGGTGCTACATAGCTATTAAAACACCGCTTCCACCTTAATAAAAATGATTAAAAAATAAAATAAAACGTGGGGTGTTGTTTGATATTTTGAAGGCGACAACAGGGTATGTCGTATAAACCCTATTGCTACAACCCTAGACTGGCAAAAATCAATACGACAGTAATCCTTGAACTACCTTCCAAATTGACGATGGCTTCGTTTTAAGAAGCTAACCAGAGCTAGTTTATCTTTTATATGAATTTTTTAGATAAGATACCGTGCTAGATAGCTTCTCTATTAGAGCTTACCCAGCTACATTTTGTTTCCCTCACTTCTCTACAGATAGTTGGCTTTGCCGTGGCTTTTGTTTGTCTTGATAACCAAGGTTTCCTAATAAGCCAGTGCAGGGTCTTCTGTTATTTCTACTTCAACAATTGTCTAGCCTTGACTATAGACTGCATAGCTACTCATATAATGCGGACGTCTTTTCTACGAACGGCTGTCAACAGCCACGGCAGCCGTCTTGGCCGCTTTTCACCAGCTGCTGGAATCAGACCACAACAGCGCTGGAGTAGCTCCAACCTGAGCGGGTTGAAGCAGTTTCTGCGCATCTCCGAAGAGGTTGCGGATGCTGTAGCTACGAAGAAGCCGGTAGTAGCCTTGGAGTCTACAATTTACACACACGGTGCTCTACAGAAGGGTCTAGCAGAAGAGCTTGAGCAGGTTGTACGTCGGAACGGTGGCGTGCCGGCTACTATCGGCGTGTTTGCTGGTAAGCCGACGGTTGGCCTGACTCCCGATGAAATCGAAGTCATGATAGCCGAGGGGGGTGCCCGGAAAGTATCACGACGAGACATGGCATATCTGACTGGCATGGTAAGTGACTCGAGAAGAAATGAGGTGCTGTTGCTACGTCTAACGAGACTACTAACTTGATATGGTAGGGAATTGCCGGCCACAAGTTTCATGGCGGTACGACCATTGCCGGAACCATGATCCTGGCCCGTCTAGCTGGCATCCGCGTGTTCGGAACCGGAGGTCTAGGCGGTGTTCATCGTGGCGGCGAGAATTCCATGGACGTCTCTGCCGACTTGACGGAGCTTGGCCGCACGCGTGTTGCTGTGGTCAGCTCAGGATGCAAGGGCTTCTTGGATATTCCGCGGACACTCGAGTTTCTTGAAACCCAGGGTGTCCTTGTATCAACCTTTGCTGATGGCCGTAGCGGCGCCGTCGACTTCCCAGCCTTCTGGGCACGTGACAGCGGCACTAAGAGCCCCTCAGTTGTGCAGACAGAGACTGAGGCTGCCGCTATGATTCTAGCCCAGGAGACACTAGGCCTCGAGTCTGGCCTGCTTTTTGCTAATCCAATCCCGGCCACGGTCGAGATCGGAAAGGCGCGCATGGAAATTGTGATTGAGCAGGCTTTGCGTGAGGCCGAGGAGAATGGCTTTACGGGCAGCCGCAACACTCCATATGTCCTGGGCCGCATCAAGGAGCTAACGGGAGACGATAGCGTTAAGGCAAACCTAGCACTAGTCACAGACAATGTTGAGCGTGCGACCAAGATCGCCGTGGAATTAGCACGGCTGGAAGTGCAGGGCGACAAAGTGTTTGGCTCGTAAGTTGCCCTGTATTGACTAGGCCAATAGAACAGATGAACTCAATATAGAATATAAACCACTAACATCAGTCCATGACAGTGCCTCTGTGCCGCCTGCTACCTCATCGCCATCGAGTAAGCCTGTGACTTTGCCTGACTCGCCAGCTAGCAAGAATAAAATTGCGAGTGGCGCCGATATTCTTGTGGCCGGCTCTGTGGCGCTAGACTTGAGCTGTGACTATATGGGGGCCTGGAGCCCCGATAATGCAAACGACATCCAGCCTCAACTGCACACTTCCAACCCTGCGTCTATAATCCAGTCTGTTGGTGGTGTTGGCCACAATGTTGCCCTGGCCGCACATCTCGTGAGCGAGAACACAAATGTCCGTCTTTGTAGCTTGATCGGCGATGATGTGTGAGTCTATTCTTCATATGCTGTATGTGACGCTTTACTAATGATCTGGCTGGGCTATTTAGCGCCGGTAAGACTATATTGTCATCTCTGCAGGCCGTAGGTCTTGATACTACTTATGTCCGCCAACTCGGCCTGGAATACGCTGGAGCCAACCGCACGGCCCAGTATGTTGCCGTGAACGATGGGAACAAGAACCTTGTTATGGCTATGGCCGATATGGGCATCTTCACGCACCACTCTTTTCCCGAGTATTGGAAGTCTGCTGTAGCTGGCGCAGCTCCGCGCTGGGTCGTTGTCGATGGCAACTGGAGCGAAACGGATATCCGCGCCTGGATCACTGCCTCCAAAGAACGCAAGTGCTCGGTTGCCTTCGAGCCAGTGTCTACCGTCAAGTCGACGCGGTTGTTTGGCGCCGACGGCGAGAACCTACCTCTTGACGTCTTCCCTACACCTAGTATCGACATCGCTAGCCCCAATAACTACGAGTTGAAGGCCATGTTTCACGCAGCCAAGAACAATGGCCACCTGGAGTCTATGACCTGGTTCAGCGTGCTAGATGCCTTCAACCTATACGGCGGCACCCGCGAGCGGTTTATCCAGATCACCAATGCGGAAATCACCGACGCGGGTATTCCGCAACAGACGCTACAGTTACTCCCCTACGTCCCTACCCTGCTAACCAAACTTGGATCCAATGGCGTCCTTCTTACGCAGATTCTGGCACCTGGAGATCCACGCCTTAAGGACCCGAATGAGATGAAGTATATTTTGTCACGGGCTGTTCCTAACCATCCACACGTGGGTGGAGTCTATATGAGACTATTCCCAGCCTCAGAACACGTCGAGAATGTGGTTTCTGTGAATGGCGTGGGTGATACGTTCCTCGGTGTTTTGATTGCTGGATTGGCGCAGGGAGGTAAAGTACACAACTTGATCGACATCGCACAAAAGGCAGCTGTCATGACGCTCAAAAGCCACCATAGCGTGAACCCAGACTTACGCCACCTAGACGGCGAATTAAAGCTAGCTGTCGCAAAATAAGTCATGTACATTATACCGAATAGACAAATGAACCATACAAGAGCAAAATATATATTATGTATACCGCAAAGGCAGTCAATTGGCGTATTGTGAAAGTATCGTGAACGATTTGTTAGTGGTGTTGAAGACTGTGGTGGCTAAATGGCAACCCCACGTCACTGTGGACCAACCTTCGCTTTCGCCCAAATGAATTGGTGAACCTTGGAAACCGCGACCTGCATCTTGAAGATCTTGGGAAGGCAAACGATGCTGATTTCGAGAGACTAAAGAACCTAATTCTGACGACGTCTTTTTGACTCCGAGTCTCTAATTCACATCGCAATCATATCGTTCCACTAAGACAAGCATATACCCCACCATTTTTGCCTCGACATTCACAACCATCGAAATACAGATTTGCGACTTCGACCTAACGCAACGGAACCGATACTACAATCGCTTTAGAAGAAACTTGCCCAAATTAAGCAATGGATATTGACGATATTCTTCGCGAGGTTGACCCGACGCACTCCTCTGGTCCTGATCCAATCGACGATCTCCAAGTGTTAACCCGTCTCTGGATCGCCGAACGCTCATGTCCAGAACTACTTGCGTGAGACCAACCCAACCAGCCTCCTAAGCATCAATTTCTTTGGTCACGGCTTTACTAACATATAATTCCGAGGGTTTGTTCCTTCCTGTAGTTGGCCACAGGACAAATTCTTCGAACGTCTGAACGACCGGATAAAACACCAGATCGAGCGCATCGAAGATATGACGGGTGATATGGACCCGAAAACCACTTTCACTTTGGTTGTACTACAATCCGAGTTGGAACGGTTCAAGTATCTTGTGCGAAGCTACCTTCGCGCGCGTATAGCAAAGGTATGTTTCCCTCTCCTATCCCCAAAACCAGTTCCCTTCAACTACGAACCCACGACTTAGACAGACATCAAAAAAAACCTCTCCAATATAGCTCGACAAATACACGCTACACTACATCAGCAAACCCGAGCTGCGTGCTCGTTTATCCGAAACCGAGCTTGCCTACGCAACACGCCATCAAGCCCTCCTACACAACCACTACCTCGCGTCTTTCCTCGGGAGCTTCCCGCCAGAACTACAGAACCTCAACGATGAGACTGGCGGTGTCAACATGATCGATTCGCCAGATGTGGATGCCACGGTGTTTGTACGTGTTTTGAGTAAATCTGCACACATTTCCGGACTAGGCACCGATGCGGATAACGCTATTGACGCGGAACAAGGGGATGTCTTGGTCCTTAGATGGTCAAGTGCAAAGGAAAAGGTCGAATCAGGTGTGTTGGAACTAGTATAGAATAGGGGAGACGAAACAATGGGAGTAAGAAGGCATATATAACGGTAAAACGAATCTAATGAAGTGGAAATGAAAGTGAGGTTGATATACATTGTCATACATATAGATACTAGAACGGTATAATTATATAATAAGAATTCATTGGCTATAGAGGCCATGATAAAATGACGACCTTTTACTCCGAAATAAAAGTGTCATAAATGTTGACGATCACGTTTCTTTAATATAATATTTATTGTATTAAGAGCACCATATTTGTTGGGGAAAGAAAAAATAATAAGTAACGTCATGTTTTTCTTTTCCCTGATAAATGCATCCCACAGATAATAAAAAAACCCAAGTTCCCAGTATTTCCAACCATAAACTCCAAAACATCATGTAGATGGGCTTTGTTAGTGTGTGTGTAACCTTTGACGATATGAGTTCCCTCCCTTAATGAAATATGGAAAAATGAGTCCCAAACGAAAAAAAACAATGTAAAACAGAATGCTGACCTGGATGTCAGATGCAAATAGTGAAAGCGATAAGAAAAAAAAAGACAAATGTTCCTTAAAAAGCATGAAGGGGCGTAAAAAGGTAAAAAGAAACGGGCATTAACATGACGGCGTTAGAGGATATTTCGGCGCTCAGTTCCAATACCACTTGACCTCAAACACCGTATTTTTGGCTGCTAGATGATGACATCTATTCGGCTGCCGGAGGTGGTGTCTTTAAATGAGCCAGCAAGCTAGAGCGGAAGTAAAGATGTGGGCGTGTGGCCGCGGATACACCAAAGCCTAGAGGGCTCGGGTTTGGAGAAGCCGAGAGAGAGCGCAAACGACCGGAGCCTAGACCTAGACTGGCCCCTGAAATAGAGATAGGACTAGATATGCCACTCGGGGGGTCACTACTGTTGCGGTTGTGACTGGTATTATTTGTGAGAGTGGACGATGTCGCTGGTGAAAGTGAACTGAAGTTGGGATGGAGGCTGATTTTCTGTACAGCGAGCACGTTTGAGGGGGCTAGAAAAAAGAAAGAAAGAAGTTAATATTGAATTATACATGAATAAAAGGCATAAGAATCCAACATCGCAGATCTGAATAGTAGCAATAAAAATCATACCTTGAACAGGCGCATAGCCATCCTTGACAGTGCCAATAATATGATTATCAGGCTGCAGAGTATTACGGTGCACAACAAGACGCTTGGCGTAGTCTTCCTTGTTCTTCGCTTCGAGTTGTTTATGCTCCAAGTCCCGCAAATTCTCTTCGTGCGAGGTGTCCGTAAGCAATGCCGGTGTTATAGGGCGAGGTACATATGTCGATACCGGGCGGATAGGCGATGATTCACGGCTTGGAATGTGCCATGGTAAGCTGGAGCGGCGTTGCATAGGCGATGTGCTTCCCATAAACATGTTTCGGAGATTGGCACCTAAACTAGCATGTTCACTATGAAGTCCTAGAGTTCCGGCCGTTGACACCGAGAATTGCCGTTTGTGAAGACCTAGAGGCGATGAAGGTCTGCTTGGAACAGAGGAAGGAGGGGCAAGATGAGCGTGGATGGCAATTGCAAGTGAAGATTGTTGGCGTCGCAAAGCAAGCTCACTACGCTGCTGTGGTTCGGGCGAAACAGATCCAGAGTGAAGGACTAGCGCACAAGATGTATCTTTGTCTTCTTCGTCTTCTTCGTCTTGTCCGTCTTGTTGCACCTGTTGATTGACCTCTTCATGGCCCTCTCCAGGCTTTGCTTCAAAGTTAAAAAAAGAGAATGTTTGTCTTGGAAACAAAATCAGAGCAGTCGAAGAGGCTTCAGATCCAGCGTCAGAAGCTGAGTCGTCCATGATGGCACAGTCTGAAGCACCTTTATCTTCGGCAACAGCGTGTTCGTCCAGGAACTCCTTCAGTGGCACAACATTGAAGGACTTGTCTGATACTTTGCTGGCCAAAGTGGGAGCTGGAGCCGCCGACATTTCGTGATTGAAGAGTTCTGAGGTCCGGGTGGGAACGAAAAAGGAAGGGGAGTATTGGAAGTCTTCTGCCGCGAAGATAGCATTTTCGAGAGCAGAAAGGGTATTCTCAAGAACGTGGAGAGTTTTGACACGAGGTGTAGGTCCAACTACTACAGACATAGGCTCGATTTCCGCAGATTGGATGCTCTCGGGGGCTGCTTCGTGGGCACTCTGGCGTAGGAAGTCAATCTGATCTATGTGGTCAAGTTTGATCAGTTGCATCTTGCTTTCTCGATCCTGTTGCTCCTTGGCAGTGTCTGGAATCTGAAGTTTCGCGCCTAGCAGAGGCACGCCTTCACCATGGGGGTGGCCAAGTTCAATAGTAGAGAGGTCATTATCTTGAGTGACTGTCTGATCTTCCTCGTCTTCTGTATCACTTACGGGCTCGAGGGATACATCATCAGCGTCACTAACAACACCAGACTGAGGCAACGCAGCATCGAGTGTTGAATCCTCCACAAACTTCCAGGACTGATTGAGATAAATGGGGCCGTGTGATGTCGACGACGCATCATTGCTGCACGTAGCGTTATCCTGAGAACCTTGCGAATTTTTGATCTTTTCTTGTGCAATGAACTTGGCAACAGTGAGTTCTAGATCATCTGTATCCTTGGCGCCAAACAACCCAAATTCAGGACAGGGGGTGATCACCAGATCATTGAATACGGGGATTTCATCGTCAGAGATAGAATCATCGGAATGAGCTTCTTCCGAGTAGACAGACGGGGTAGCAGGAGCTAAAGCTATCTCTTCAACGACTTCTGGAGTAGTTTCATCATTCGCATGGTGGGCGGTTTCAAGCGACTGGCGAGCATTCGGCAAACTATCCTCATCGCTAGGCATTACATTGAGTTGGGACTCACAAGACTCATGTGTAGCGATTCCAGGGGATAAATCTACCCCAAGCGGCTCAGATTGATCGGGGCTGTCGATGGGAGAGATAGGCACTCCAGCATCCTCTTCTTCATCTTCATCTTCTGTCTCGGATTCTTCTGGCACAGTCGCAAGGCCGGTTGAATGGATATCAAATCGAGGACCGAACTCTGGTTCTGGCAGGTGGCGAGCAAAATGTAGGCTGGAATCAATTTCGGCGTCATCAGGACTCCGCTCTTCATCACTGACTTTAGGGTGCTCGGTGGTATGATCAACATCGTTGTTTTCAGGCGAATCAACCGCAAACTCTACTTCTGAGACCGAGGCAGTGTCCGAATCTGAGAGCCCCCTAACATGAACTTCTGTAGACAAGTTTTCATAATCCTCAAGCTCAGATTCTGGCTGAATATGAGAAGATGTCGGCTCTTCCGTGAATAGAAACTTATCTTCAGCATCGAATGGCTCGAGAACTTCACTCAGGTCTGTGCCTCCTTGGTCATGATCAGAAACGTTAGAGGATATATCACTACCATGGAAGTCTTCAGGATCAATTGAGATTTCTGGGGCGATAGAAGGATGTTCGTGTGTCAAAGAATCCGGTGTTGTGTCGGTGGTTTTGGGGACCTTTTCATGTATTTCGATTGGGGGTAGAAGCTCGGAAATTGAACGAGTCCGGTAAAGGCTGGGATGGCGTGACTCGGGTGCAAATATGTCACATTTCGAATCGTTTGTCTCTGATGTAACGGATCTTGAGATAGTTGGTCTGTCGAAGAGAAGCCTTGATACACTACGGTTGAGAGAATGTGACTGGAAAGGAGTAGATGTCTTCTTTTCAGGTTCAGGTGTTGGAATGGTCGGATCAAAAGACGGCAAGAGTACTTCCGGTGGGTGCGTAATATCGAATATGTTGAAAGATTCTGACTGGATGAGCTCAAATCGAACACTACGTCTAGGTGACGGTGTTCTGTTAGAGTTTTGGCAACGGATAGGAGTCGAAAGAAACTCTGCATATCCAGAATCATGGATGTGAGGATTGGTCGATGCGTAGTGGCCTTGGGGTGTAGATAGGATGCTATCAGGCGTAGCAACATCATGGCATAGACTCGGTGTTGCTAGCGATGCTGTATCGTCTAGATCATCAAAGCTGGAAAGAGTGCCGAACGAATAAGAACGGCGATGATTTTTGAGAATAGAAGCTTTGGCAAAAGGGCTATAGGAAGTTTCTGGTGAAAGGGTACAAATAGATGCCGAGCTGGAGTTTCGTGAAACAAAGGAAGATTTCCTGTTGAGTTTTGGGGGAGTTGTGGTGACATGAATGCTTGGAATAGATGTAGCCTCGGTTGTTATCTCACAAGTATCAGTCAATATCATATTGAGATCGGCTTTGATTTGAGTTTTGAGGTTCGATGTGATTCGGTTCTTCTCTTGTAACTCCGACTTCACAGACTGATGGCCATATTCTCCAGATGCGATTATCATCTTATCGAGAATCAGATGTCCCCGTTTATAGACACTGAGGCTAACAGAAGCCCTTGAGGCACGAATGACATCAGATACACCTGTCTGGACACGGTCAAGTACTGCTTCAATGGTGCGCCTGTGATTGACAATGGTCGAGTCCAGAAAGAAACTAAACGGAGTATCAATACTCCAGCTGGGACCCGTTATGTCAAGGATGTTGATTTCAAGGTCATTGAGAGACGCCAGAGTAGAGTCTGTAGAGTCACGGAACTGGCAAAGATTGGTCTCAATCTCAGACACGAAATGAGCACAGTCCTTTCCATCAACCTGACTAAATAGGATGTTGTTACTAAGTATTGTTCGACTTAGATGAGAAAACTGAGGTCCGAGATTGTTGTGGATCCGGAACTCTACACGAAGAGCTTCATCCATATATCGTGAACTGTGAGATTTGTCGACCATGTGCTTTTGATACTCAATAGCAACATTGACCTCTCTATCTACTGATGATAGAAGATGATCGGCCAGCTGTGATGTCAATGGCGTTTGTTGGTGGCTCTGGATACGGAGTGTTTTGTGCCATGGGCTTGATCTGTGGGTAGGAGACTGAAATGCAAATGCGATATCAATGCTATAGCCGGGAATGTTTTCGAACGATTGTGTTTCCTCAATGAACCTTGAACGAGGAATGCAGCACAGCGACTCCGGGCCGGCTTTGCGGTGTTTGGAAACCTTCGGATTCGGAGAGAAGTCTTCGCGGACCGGTCCTTCAACCCAGCGAAATCCAGGGTCATGGCGACGGAGGAAGAGGGCGACAGTACGATCAGTGGCCAAGATGACGTCCCGGGTGTCCTCCATAGTGAGGGCATGGGTCTGGTAAGAGCGGAATATGCGTTCGGTAGGGCCATCGCAGGGCCTACTGATAGTGAACTTGATCTCGTACCGCAAGAGCTTCTCGTTGCTGTGACCCCTCCGGCCGTCTAGGGCACGAGAGTCTTTGCGGGTGATGAGCTCATTGGAGCAATGGTCTAAACGGCGGATAAGGGCGGAAAGGATGTCGTTGTTCGTAGAAATGAATGTTGGGGAGGTAGTGTAGGTGCGCGAGTAGTCCATCTGCGTAGGACTGTAGAACTGGATAACGACCTTGACGGCTAGTGAGCCGGCCTGGGAATTGTTGGACTTTCGGGGCACCAGAGCAAAACGCCGACGTGTGCCCAGAATGCTAAAGTTATCGTCTGGCCTCACATCCCAAGCCATTGTGGAATATGGAGACTGAAGAGAGGGAATGGCGGCAAAGAGGAGGAGAGTAGATGCTCAGTTGATGCTCTACTAGATGAGAGCGCAAGTATCAAAAACTCATCAGGAGGACAGCCAGGTTAGATTCACAAACATGACATTGGCGGCGTCGATGATCACAGCAGAAAGATGGATGAGTGATGGTATAAATAGAGAGAGCCAAAGTAAGATATAGAAAGAGTCACGGCTTTGGATCTGGCTTGGTTACCAGAATTGAAGGAAGCCTAGAAATGGTGAGCAAGTGGAAGATTCATGAAAATAGCAATTGCTCGAATGGAAACGAGACCTTGAGTATACTAATAAGAGAGACCGGCGCATCACCCGCACTAATACTTTTAATACTTGTGGTGCCAGAAGAGGAAAGTCCAGAGAAAAGAGACAGACAGACAAAGCATCGATAAATTAGTCGATAAAATAGACGGGCCCCGTGTTAGTCCACGACAATTGCACCCAGAGCAGCAGGAACGCTGGAAAACCGGGGCCAGGACACTGAGATTTTACTAGGGAAAGTGCCAGAACAAACTGAGTGTTCCTTACATCTTGGTAATTGCAAATACGGTCACGACATGTATTCCCCAGTAGAAAAATTTGAATAAAAAGAACAAAAAAATACAGATGCAGTGTACATGGGAGTCATGCGTTAGCTTTATCTTGGGTAGTTTCTTATTTTTTAACGTCGGAGAAACCAGGAGGTCGGGCTTTAGTTTTGTCATATAAAATCGATGATTGCGCTGAGCAGGACTGGATAGACAGCCCCAGAAAAAAAAGAAAAAAAAGCATTGTTTTCATTTTTATGATCCAGGGTCTGATGAAGGATGGTTGCAAGCTCTGCCTCTAGAAAAGCCAGCGCCCAGAAAGCGGTGTGTCAGGCCTTTTAATGGTCTTGGAAACTGCCTGCGGAAAAAAGAACAGCCGTAGAAGCCGTTGATCATGAAACCTATTATCTGCCTCCAGTACAGCCATTGACTTGACAAATAACCAGTACAGCGTATAAGTTTTAAGGCCAATAATGGCTGAAAGAGAATCTACTCCCAAAACAGAAGAAGCCTCTCGAAAGACACAGAAGAAAAATAAGAGTCACGGTCTTGGAACACAGACTAGGAACTTGATTTCGTCGTAGTAGGAGTCCTTACCTAGATAGGTTTGTCCATTAATAGTAAGAACTAAATCTCTCAATAACTACAGAGTAGTAAGTAAAAATATGTATAAATATCTCTTTTCACTGAAACTCTGCTAGCACTACAAATGATATGGAAATACAAGAAATATCATATCATATTATTACCCATCAATGCCTAGGAACGCAAGGCCAAGGCAGTCTTGATGCGATTTGATCAGATCGTCTTTCCAGCTGCCATCGTCCCGGAATTTCCTCTCGTCGTTGTATCAAATACAAATATATATGCTCCATGCACCCGCACTCATAGATAGGCTAATAGCGTGGCATGATACAATCAAGACTCAGTTCGCGGCCCAGGCGGCAGACTCGCTGATACCGTCTTAGATGTCGGCCTACATATATAAGCCTCACTAGCTATATTGGTAGAGACAGGCAGCTGAGCCATTCGACCGGGCCATGACACCAAACTTGGCTATTAAGATCACCCGGCGCAGTCACCACCAATACAAATATGAAAATTCAATAAAAATGAAGACTAATACAAGATCCCTTATGTATCGGTACCTGGATATGTACCTAGAGCTACTCGCAATCCGCCTCGATACGGCATGTCATTCTGAAGTACACGCTTCTCTTCTCGTGCTGGCTTCCGCTCTAGTCACTTGCCGGCTGATATGCCCGCGCTTGTGCGCTAGTGTCATTTTCTCTATCCTTCTGTCCTTCTATCACCATAGAATCGAGGCCAGCAGCAGACGTTAGCAATAGTTGCATCACATGCTCCATGCCTCGAAATATCATCCTACCCCACGAAGTATATATTGTGTCTTAATAGTATTAGTATAATATCCTTCTCTCATTTGTCTCCAACGACTTCTGATATCTCAGGCCATGATAACATGGTGTTTCGACTGTTATTTTTTCCGGGCATGGTTCGCAGCAATCACATGGTTGCAGCACGTCCGAAAATAATGCGGCGTCCTGTTTCAAGCAAGCTTCCTGTTCAAGCCAAGTAGCGCCCACGTCTGCGATCTTTGCTATTTTGATTTCTGATCGTATGTCATCATTGCCTGTTGTGTTTCGAATTACATTTCTATATCCTACACACATCAGCATAGCATAGTAGTATATCATGTATGTACATATATCACTAGTCATGATGTGGCTCTTACGCCCTATATGTGTCCGATAGGCTACGGACTCTCTTCATACAGCAATATGCTTACATCAGTACCAGCGCATACATACAAATATGTGCTTGGCTAGCATGAGCTGTCTGTTCACCGGACCGTCAGCGGATCTGGCCGGAAGCCAGCAAAGGCGTTAGACAACACCGTTCCCATCGCTACTGCCAGGTACCAACTCCAGCTTGGGGTGTTGTTACGACTGCTACAGTACCCAAGTTCCCAGCTTCTCCTCTAGCTCTCTTTTCCTCTTTTGTTTTTTTCCTTTTTCCAGGCGGTTAATCTCTTTCCAGAATCCCTCAGATGGCTACTTCTTAGTTGGCCGGCCTTGATAACCGAATGTTAGGCCGAAGCAGCCCCATAAACGAACACTCTTCTGCCCAAAAAATATACAGGGCTCCCCTTCACTATTATCTATCTCTAAATCATAGATTTAACTCCCCCTTGTAGCAACAGTATGACTATCGCTTCTGGTTTTACTGGGTCCCCCGTTCTATCCACTCCAGTCCCAAATTGGGCTCTGGAGGCGATCAACTCCAGGGCAGACCATGCTCATTCATTCATGCTTGTGCTGCCTTTCTTTACGGTTCTCAATAGGCCTTGCTCAGCACCATTCGTCCAATCAGTACAGCTGTAATAGGAATACTAAGACCAACCAAGAAAAAAATTTGCCTTTTGGCCTTGGATTCTCCACGCAAAACACCAAAAATATCACAGGAAAAAATGAGTCCGTGAACATCATGGCCCCCTAGTCATGCAAGCCAGGGTTCAGCTTAGGTCACACTATCACGGTTAATACTTTTGCCCCCTCTCTGAGTATATCAAAAAGGCTGGGCCAGCCACTTTTTTCCTCTTGTCTACTCTCCCCGCCGAGCTCGCTCTTCTACAGAGTCCGCCGAGTCAGTGTCTTCAGCGCCGACTTTCAGAAGCAATATCCAGTGTTTTTCTCACAAAAGTCCAGCAGCTAGGGGGTCATTCTTTCTCTTATCAGGCGCCTCATAGTTTGCTCATAACACTGACAATCACATCTCAGTCGCAACCTAAGTACAGTGAGAGAGAGGGATCATGTTGGCTCTGCATCTGAGCCGGATCTTGGTCACATTCACATAACGCCGAGTTTATGCGAGCTCATTCCGGCGTTCCTAATGTTGAGTTGGTGAGGTGAAGTGTCTTCGACTAAAACGCAGCAACAGCAAGAGATTAAACAGAAGACCAGCATATATGTAGCTATAAAGAAGTTTTTATTCCCAGTATGGGAAACATGTCACAATCTAAATAAAGCGGAAAGGCCGATCAGACATCTTCAAGACAAATGTACCACCTAGTCATGAGGGTACTTATCTGTATATCAGCCAATTAATATGCATATAGTGTCTGTATATTCCAGTGTGTGTCTCGTCTTACTCGCCCTAAAAGAGCTTGTGATGAGATTTACCCAGACACATTTAGCCTCGGCTCGACCTCTCGAGGCCGGCACAAAACAAGCCAAGACAAACTATTGTCAGGTCACCATCAGAAGCCAATCGTTCAGATTCAACTTACTACTCCAAAGAGAGAAAAAAAACAGGCAGTTCTTTCTCCGCAAAGTTATGTCAAGTCTGGAAAATGAGAACGTAGGATGAGATAGGTCAGGCCACTGTACAGACGCTTACTCTTTCATACGATCACCATTTCTGTGTTGGGACGGAGGCTCTCTTTTCCTTCATGCCGTTAACTCAACTAGGTAACGTGGTGTGCTTAGTATCAGAACCTCACCCAGTCAGAGTCAGTATATCTTTGGGCTCTGGTGGCAATAGCTAAGGTGTCATACTCTACGTGCAACCGGGAAATATCGCTTCTTCAGGCCCTCTTCTATTTGCTGTCACTTCTGCCCTATCGCAAATGATGGTTTTTGCTCTTTCTCTCTTGTCTTGATTCCTAAATGGCCGGTTTATCCCGAGCCAGTTCCGGTTATCCCATTACCAACAGACCTTCGATAGTAGCCGTCTGTCTTTTCATTAGCAGAATTGTCTCTCTGTTTCCTCTAGTATGTGTCTATGCTAAGTTCTTCCCAGTCCAGTTCTAAATCAGTCAAAACATCCCTTTTGTTCTTCCTTTCTTCCGTGTTGCAATCAGCCTCAAATGCAATGCATGTTGCATCAGACCTACTACAACCCTAGTCAGTCCTACTTCACTACAACACCTATATCTGGAGAAAATCTACTAGCTATCAGTCCTGGGTAAACTCTATCTACTTCGTTGCTCCGACTCACACCTCATATGATATCTGGGACTACCGGGGTCAAGGCAAGACAATAATGGCAATGATCGTAGTCCTGCTCAAGTGACGCATACACAATCTCGTACAGACTTTTGTTTCCAGTATTCTCTATCACATGCTGTAGTCTTTCAAGTTATATCTAGCATTGCAGGGAAACTCAGACCGCTTAAATAAACCTCTTCTGGTACCCATGTCTGCAAAGCTTTATATCTCTCACCACAGAGTGCTATCTCACTATCTACTGCTATCTGTTGCGCCAAGAAGACCATTTCTCAAATTCAAAAGTCTAAAGTATTTCACAGTTGTTTTACTTTACTATCCCCATACATCTATACTCACTCTCACATATACCGCTGATAAAAATGGCTAGGTTAGTTATCAGTGTAAGCTCCAACATGGCTAGGCCAGCTCAATTAACCAGTTGGCCGTCGATCTGATTTCTTGGCATTGTAACAACATTCAATCTAGCCTCCTACATAATTATTTGTACGATGCTTTGATACACGTGATGATTCTAGGCTATGTAATCATCATGGTAGTACTTAATAAAGATTTTTTAACTATAGTCCCCTCTCTTATTAAAAATATAGGTCTAACGTGTATCTCAATCTTAAGTCGTACATCCGTTTAAGATAACCTGCCATGTGGATCATCGTGTAAGTGCAATCCTATGGCAGATTATTAACCCTAGTGTTGGGCCTTAAATAGTTTTGCTGGCAGACGACCATGCATTGATAGGCTTTTTGCAACTCACATATGTCTAGAAGTTTGCATTGCTAGGTTCTAGGCGAGTATATATATATATATTTAGTTAGGCATCTTTTTACGAGGGCTTACATGAGGCCCTCTATCTTTATAAAGGGTAGCGAATCGTATCTCTTGCTATCGTACAAATACGATAGCACACATAGCCGAGGATACTACATATAGAACCAGATACCAGACGTCAACGGTTGGTCTTACGTACAGAGTGATAGAGCGTCCTATTGTTCAAAACGTGCTTGATCTTTGGGCTCTAGATGATAGCTATCTCCTATTGATAATGATTTGTAGGGTTATTCTATAAAGGGTTATGCTAGTTCATCGCTTAGTCTAACTAATGAAGCCTCACGTACAGAAACACAAAAGAGATTGAATCAGAGTGGTGGTTCCGAGTTTTCCCGTAAGGCTGCGCGAAATTAAATGCATCTGTTAGATAAAACTTACAATCTCTATTGAATTGTCCAGCGGTAAAGCCAAGGAGTTGGGGATGGCTTCTAGCACCGAGCCTCACGACGTGGCTTGATTACGACTTAGACGCATTAGGCGATTAAATCTTCATGACCTAGAATTGCCCCTCGAGCTATTTAATCATCAATCCCATTGTTATGGACAAAAGTACAAGTACGTATGACACTACTACTTGTTAGTAATCATGAGGCTTATACTAAATGCCTGGACAGGTGTCGTGAAGACGGCCTGACTTGGCTTTGTTGGCTATGAGATGAACTAGAAGATGGGAGAGGACTAGAAAAAGATAACACCTTTAAAGTGAAAAGAGCGATATACGATAGGATTTAGATCCAAGAAGGAGTTTCCGGCCCGTTTCTTTGATTCCGCTAGACATGGGAAGCGAGTGAGCTACGATCAGAAAGTAAGACTAACTTGGGCTCCTGTGATTTTATTCATGGATATATGATGAATATATCTGTTGTACATTGAAATTTTAGGTTACCATGATATGATAGCTTAATGATTGTATTTACGAGCCAGAGAGGCCCGGCAGGATCCTAACTGTAGAGGGTTCCGGTCAAGTACTATGATATTTACACATTGTATATATGCCGACTTAAGGCAACTGAGGTAGTTGGTAGGACTTGATACTTCTTTAAAGAATCTACGTAGTGAGCAAGTGTCATCTGCTCGAGGTAGGGCGTAAATTACCTCGAAAAATGTAGCTTTGATATTGATCAATACAAGCCGTCGAGACTCCGACTCCGGATGGGATATGAGGCATCATTTAATTATGCTCAAGCTCGGTTATCACTAGTGCTGATTGGTAGTTTGTCGTGCTATTTCCGCCTATTCATATGAGACGGAAAATTATGCGACAAAAGAAGAAGAGAAGCAAGGATGCTGTCTATAAAAACAGGACGGGAAAAATAACCAGAGTTTGACAACAACTAGTACACAAATCCATGTTCAACAAAGAACAACATTGTATGTCTTGTCTGGGCCTAGTTTTAGAAAGGAGGCAATAATCCGATATCAACAAAGACCCATAATTTACAGCTTGCGACCACGATGTACAATGCATTTCTGCCGGTAATATGTAAGTCGAGACCAGGGCTCGTTGGCAATACAGTGCCATGCTTGAAGGGCTGAGCCGCCAGCCAGTTAAACGACGGACTTGAAGCCCAAATAAGAGCCCGGACAGTTGAGGCAAGCTGCATTTAGAGCACGCTGCATGATGGCATTCATACCCAATGGCTCTCCCGTAGGTTCCATGTGGTTTTACTATATTATGTATTATGACCTGGAAGCCGTGGAACTTGCTATAAGAACACATTATATGGTTGCTAGTTGGTCTCATTATAACGCTCACCAGCCTAAACCCAACTTTGGGCCAAGAAGAATCCGGGGTAACATGCCGCTGAAAATGTGTACTTTGGTGACGTCAGGCGTGAGTTGTCGACTAACCCTATTGTGGGTTTGGCCGTTCATACTTCATGGCGACGTCTTCATTGCATCTGTTCATGTGCCACGGAACCACCATATCGCTTGCGCTCAAGGCCTGATATAGTATAAGTATGACATAAGCGTATAAGACATTACTATGTAAAGCTAGCTAGTGAACAGTGAGCCTACGTCATGACTGCTAACACGGGTTTGATGTAAAAGCCCGCGAAGACTCCGTGGTATTTTCGTTTGTTGAGGACTCAGTAGCACTTGACATTCCTCATAATCGTCATTGGCAAATTAAGAGACTGGAGCGTAAAAGATACAGAATCAAGTGTGGTATTCGGCAAAGTCCAGTTATCCACCGATGAATGCAAATATATTAACAACGAAGTCAGTATTTTCTAACCCACCTGGTCGCCTATGATAGATCTGCCACGCTACCATGGGGATCCCACTGTCTTTGCTGTACTAAGCTAAAGAAAGAAACTTCCTTGACTTTGTCTCGAGAAGGTGTCCTAGCCTAGGATGCAGAAGGTTGATACGGAAGAAAAAAAAAAGAAAAAAAAAAGAAAAAAAACAGGTACAGGCAAATATTGCCCAGCGCATTAACAGCAACATAATGGCAATTCCAAACGCTGTGGTTGGTGCCTAATGATACCTGAAAGCGCCCAAGAAGAGCCAAATAGAACACTGTCTAGACCAACGCTCCACTGACTGGCTGGCTCGACAAAAATAAGTACCTGGGCAGGGAGAGCCTGTGACAGAACGGACTCCTTGAGAGCGATGGCCTGAAATATATGGCTGCTATATTTGTTGTTGTCCCTGTAGAGAAAACCTGCAACTTCTCCACTGCGACGTGCATACATCATGCATCATGTATTTGTTTTCGAAGGTTTGCTGCACTTGATCTCGTGCACTAGACTCCGCCAACGATAGTAGAGAGATAGGCTTTGATGTTTTCTTGATTAGGCCATTGTAAAGTAAACAGTCTGATTGGCCTAGAATTACAATACGCTTATGCATTTGTTGCCCGACTTTTAAGTTTTTATGACTGCAGGTAACTATAGAAACATTGCCCACGTTTTTATTGAATATAGGAAGACTAAGCTTTGAACTTTGACAGTAAGCTTTGTAGTACTACTTTGTTAGATGTCGTTGTTACGAGACTAAATCAACATCACTCATATGTGAAATTGATCTGAACAGAGATACATGTAATTGTATTTTTAAAGCAAAAGGCATAGGGAAACTTGACATTGATATGATAGATGCTGTTATAATTTGGTTGCAATTTGTGTCTGCATGAAGACCCAGATATATATTTTGAAATCACAAAACGCCGAAGACTAGTCCGTCTAGATCAATACCTGAAATGCACGCTAACCCCCAATCTCTTGCCATGGCCGCTCTTTAGTTTCTGATCTCCCAAGTACGAATTTTACCACTGTCATTTCCTACAGCCAGCACTTTGCTATCCATGCCAAACGATACCGCAGTGATGCGACCCAGTGGCGTATCAGCCGTTGGCCAGTTGCGGTACACCGTGCATGTTGGCAGGTGCGCAAGACGTAGCGCATCTCTCTTTTCTCTGCTTGCAAAAGCCATGATCTGACCGTCTGGGGAGAATGAGATGGTAGTAATGGGTGTTATGAGTTGCTCAAACACCTTGGTAGGTGTGGGTCTAGCTTTGACGATAACCTCTCCATCTTCGCCGTACGTGAATAGGTCGGCGCGGTTGTAGATATTTACGATACCAGAGTTGGAACCAACAGCGACCCATCCATCTTCACCAAGTTCGGAAGGGCCTTGGTGGCCACCAAGTGACACGACGATACCACCGACATTGCCGTCGTCTCTCCATAGACCTACAAAGCGTTTCTCCGGAAGGCTGAACTCGCCAACCTGGCCATCACGAGCCAAGATGGTGAATCCCTCTCCAGTGCTCCACCATGCAAAGTCAGCAATACCGTGACGTCCATCCATACGAGCGGCCGCTAGCCAATTGCTGGTGTTGGTGTCCACGATGTTGATCACACCACCGCCCTTGCGGGTTGAGCCAATGATGCCCATGTAACGGCCACACGGTGAAAGCTTGAACTTTTCGAAAGACTTGTGCTCAGCCTTATGGCCGTAAACTCTAGTTGTCTTTTGTACAACGCCCGATTCAAGATCCCAGCTGTGGAAGTACTTGCGACGACCTGCAAACACAACCATGTCACCAGCAGGGTAACGGAACTCAGAATGCCGGACGTCGACCTGACGTGCTTGTACTGAAGTTAACCGCGGGTTAGGCGTTGGGTGTGCCTGAGGGTCGATGTGATGTAAGAATAGCATAGAAGATGGACTTGAGGAAAGAAGAATAGGGAGCTTGGGGTGGAAAGAAAGACTGGTGACAGCACCACGGTGAGTATCAGGGATGTCGCGAGACCGCTGAATATCGATGACTTCCGGACGAAGCTTGCGGCGCTTTCCTGGCCCAACCATGCGGCTAGCATCGCGCAAGAACTTTTCAATGGGTAGAGCGCCATACTCGCCGTCGTCATCCTCGGACCCAGACGAGCTTCCGGCGCCGGCCGATGATCTTCCGCGGCGCTTAGATGCCTGTTCTTGACCAAACTTGGCCCACTTCGGCGTAGGGTTGAGCTGGAGGAAGCTTTGCCGAAGGCGGTCGGAGTAAATGGCACCGTTGATATGGTCATCTTCGCCTGCCACTCGGAACTTGCGTAGTCTAGTGGCACCAGTCAGAGAAACAGTCATTCTCTCGTCATCGCTGTCCTCCCACGCAGGTGCCGAAGCAGCATCCTTATTAGATGTACCGGGGAGGCCCTTCTCGCCACTCAACACAAAATCAATATCGAAAAGGTCGTCGTCCTGGAGGTCTTCAACGCCAGCGCTCTCGTCTAAAGTAGCCAGTTGCATACCCACCTCGGCAGTTGCTATAGCCTCGAGATCGTCGAAGAGCTGGCGGCGGAAGCCTGCACTATTGCCCAGAACCAAACGCTCTAACTCTTCTTCGGCGGCATCTTTGGTGGTGGTCGTGGTAGGGTTCTGGATATCATCGTCGTCGTTCTCGAAACCACCAAAGTCGGAATCTTCAGAGGCAGAAAAATATTTTTCGGATCCACTGCCCTCGTCGAAAGGCTTATTATAAGACATTGTGTATGGTTAATAGAGAGATCAAGACTTTCGAAAACTTGAGAATTGTTGATCCCAAGCCTGTCAATGTCAAACAGAACAAGTTGTTGTTGATCTATTTGGGGGCAAGCAAACCTTTCGTCCAAAGTTTTTTCCCGGGCCTAGCTAACTTTCTTGAATTTTTTTGTGGAGACTATCACACTTTTGGCACGATAAGAATTTATCGGCAGCGCTATACTTTGCCCCACTTAAAGTTGGCTAACAGCAAGGATTGTCACAGCCTTGCCATAATTTACTATAAGACAAATCGAAACAATACCAAGGCTGAGCTTGACTTACAGCAAGGTCGTTTACATGTCGGATTTGTTGTAGATTTTTTCATATCCAACGTCTTATTTTTTGCTTTGTTACATATCTACTACATACCAACTGCTTTATCATGGACATAGAAGCTTCCTCCGATGCTGCAAAGCGGACACATGCCCAATTCAACGAAGATGACAGTTCTTCTGATGACGATATGGGCCCTCAGATGCCTACCGAGGCCCCGAAGAAAAAGCGCCGGACATTGAAGTATGAGAAGGTCTACATTGCGTCAATGCCACAGGCCGCAAAGTACTCAAAGTCCTTGATGCACAAAGAAAACCTTTCGTTTGTTACTATGACTCCCATAACCGAGTTTTTGATCACCTCCTCTGTTGATGGTGTTGTGAAGTTCTGGAAAAAGATTGCACAGGGAATTGAGTTTGTCAAGGAGTTCAAGGCTCACAGCTCAGATATCCGCGCTGTGTCTGTTAGTGATGATGGGCGTAGCTTTGCGACTTGTGGCAGTGATCAGGCGCTCATGATCTTTGACGTGATGACGTTCGATCTCCTGTTCATGATCAAACTCGACTATACTCCACGTGCATTGTCCTGGGTACATAAAAAGGGAGCTCCAGTACCACTCCTTGCGGTCTCCGATGAAGTCAAGCCAGTTATCCATATCTATGATGGCCGCGGTATGAATACACAATGCATTCACACAATCTCGTCTCTTCACCGGAGTCCTGTTGAACTTATATCATACAATGGCCTCTACGATTGTGCGATCTCTTCTGATACGAAAGGGATGGTGGAATACTGGCGACCTGGAGGAAACTACGACAAGCCGGACAATGTGTTCGAGTTCAAATCTTCGACAAACTTGTTTGATTTCCGCAAAGCCAAGTCTGCTCCAGCGTCACTCACCATGAGCCCGACGGGTAAACAATTTGCAACTTTCTCGCTACCGGACCGGAAAATCCGTATCTTCGACTTCGCCACTGGAAAGTTGTCTCATGAATCACTAAACCTTTTTGAAGATCAACAGCAGGTCGCGTCGGGTACTGATCGCTTAGACAGTGTAGAATTGGGACGTAGGCTGGCAACGGAACGCGAGGTCGAGTCCGACGCCTACAAGAACAAGGTCAACATTATCTTCGATGAGTCTGGACACTTTATCTTTTATGGCTCTATGATGGGAATCAAGGTTGTAAACACGTTTACCAACCAAATCGTCAAAACATATGCGAAAGAGGAATCCTTCCGTGCAGTCAATCTCGCCCTGTACCAAGGTCAACCTCAAAAGAAGGGCATCACTACGGTGGAAATGGGTGCTTCTAGTAATCCATTACTCCAAGAATCCGAATCTCGAGATCCCATTCTGTTCGCAACGGGTATAAGTAAGGTACGGTTTTACATGTTTACTAATGAGGTCGAAGTCTCCAAGTCGACTCGTGACGTACAAAACGAGAAGCCTACTGTAATCAACCCCAAATCAAAAGCCGACCAAGCCCACAAGTCACAATCAGGAACTGGCGCAGTCATTCACACCACATATGGAGACATACAGATCCGGCTATTCCCCGATGTTGCGCCCAAAGCAGTGGAAAATTTTGTTGGTCACTCGCGGTCAGGCTACTATAACAACACCATCTTCCACCGTATCATTGAAAATTTCATGATCCAGTGCGGCGATCCGCTGGGCGATGGTACAGGTGGCGAGAGTATCTGGGGGCGCGAATTCGAAGATGAGTTCAGCACCTTGAAGCACGACAGACCCTTTACAGTCAGTATGGCCAACGCCGGGCCTAATACCAACGGTAGTCAATTCTTCATTACTACCGACAAAGCGGTAAGTTATATCTCTTTTCGACTCTCACGTGGTCATTTCTCGACGTAACGCTATCGTTTGTTCACCAATAGGGCGCAAGCTAACATTATGTGTGTGATTTGTTATATAGTCGTGGCTGGACGGGAAGCACACCATCTTCGGTCGGGCAACGCAAGGCCTTGATGTGATTCGCAAGATTGAAAAAGTACGCGTTCATAAAGAGAAACCGGTAGAGGATATCAAAATCCTCAATATCGAAATTGTATGATCAGCAGACAGTAGCACACTAGTGTGTTTACAATAGCGGAGGGACCAGATTTTCAACGAGAGGAAGGAGAGCAACAATATGCGACAGTCTTCTACTACTACTATTACTACTATATATTAGCATCACTACTTATCACTTCGACTTATAATCTTAGCACCATGATGAATTTCAGGTTCTGTTTCCAATATGTGTGTCTTGGCTACAGATTCCCAGCCGCCTAAGGTACCCCATGGGCTTATCCTTCGAGGATCTCTTGCTGTTTTAGCGTGTAAAGAATATTTGAAATTCCGATCAGGTTTTCAGGCGAGAGACCGAAATAATATAACTCACTCTGGGTAGAGCCGCAACACGCGTCTCAAGCCATTCCATATCTACAACGGGAACAAGAAGACTAAACCAAAATCTCAACAATGGAGTCCTCGCAGCCTAATACAAGATAAACAGGAAGCTCTAACCCGAAGAGCTTCTAGAAGGAAGAGTAGAAGCAAATCCCTTTCGGCCTTCATTTCTAGGCCATATAAGTAAGTTGCTGCAAGGAGACAACTTGAGGAAGAAAAAAAGTAAAAAAAACAAAACCATACAAGGACCAGATAGAATGCAAGAACCTTGATTGTCGCTACAGCTGTGCCAAGTAGCATCGGTGCTACTGCGACAGATTGAATCTTTCCAGCAGGGGGGGGGGGTAAAGATGATTTACAACAAAGACTATCGAGGACGGGAACAACGGGGTAACGGGTTAACGGGAGGCTGTCTTCGTTTTTGCCGCCCATCTTTGCTTAAGATCACGACAGTTGGGTCTCAAACTACGGCTACGTATATGCAAACAGCCTGTCACCGTGACACTATAACCTAACCTAAATATATATGCCAAGCCTAACCACTTACTACGCCACTTATACTGGTATGACAGACAATCCGAGTTGGCGCTCGTAAACCAACTTCTCAACAAACACAAGCCTGCTGTGACACGCGCCATGTGAAGGCTGTTTGGCTTCACGAGGTTTACTTTGTTCCAATAGAAAATGTGCCCACGACGGTCATGTGGATGGGAAATTCAAAAGAGCAACACGGTGAGAGTGTGTGGCTGCTTCTTCTGCTTGCTGAAGCAGTCGGAGAAACGGCTACAACACTTACATATTACAGACTATGAATTTCAACAGTTGCATATACATGTATGGTATGGGAGTACTACAGCAGGGTGGTGACACACCAGACACTCGGCCCCCAGATTACGACGGGAGGCAAAGACTAATGCTTACCGTCGTTGCAGCAATACTTGCATGTTGTTTTGTTCTTTGCTTTCTTATTCTTTCTTTCCTCTTCCTTTTATGCCCATGTAAAAAATATTGATGCCCAACGCCGAGGACACCCTAAATAGACCAGAACAAAAAAGAAAACAAAAAAAAAGAAAGGTAAGATGGGCCGAGATTTCCGTCAAAATGGACTTCCCAGCGATGATCGGATTCTGTAGGAAACAGCACAATAACACGATATTCTAAAGTGCAAATCGGAAGAACATACAGAGTTCATTCGATAGCAATTAGGCTGTAGTGTTGAGTATTGGAGTGTGAGTTGTTTTGCCCAGTATATGTCAGCGTCTGTCTACACGGCGATCATGAAGCTACGCGAACCATAGTTGGGCATATGTGCCCGACGAGTACGATACTCTTTTTTTCCCTCTTAATTCACCTGTCATCCCCAGCTCCTCTATTGGAGAAATAAGAGAAAGATGCATGGGTTGATGTAGAGTTTTTCTTCCTGGACTTCTTTCTTACTCGATGTCGGAGTCAGCCAAATATTGTTTGTTGTTGGCGTTTGCTTGGCACAGTACAAAAGAAACCGAGTCGGTAAAAATAGAAATGTATCTGTACTCGCAGCTCCTGCATAGGGAGAACACAGTCGCAGTCTTAGCATCACATCCCGTTTTCACGATCATATCCGCTGCCATATTTGTTTTGCTATTTCTTGAGGACGAGTGCGTGCCAACCTGGTTGAAATATACCCTTGCTAGCGTTGCTTGACTTTGTCGTAGCATTTACAGTCTTTCTGGACTTGATTAGTGGAAAAACGAAACCTCGATTTTTGTTCAGAAGAGATATCATTAAGAATAGCTAAACATGGGTCGGTTATCCGAGCCAGCCGACTTTATGGTAGGATTTTTTATGATTGTCGTGGACGGACAAAAAGATAGAGAGGTATAAGACTGATAATAATAAGATATGTGAGTTTGACGAAGTGCATACTCTAGAGTTGTAGCCGTGTAAAGCCAATTTCAAAGTCGAAATAGTACATCTATATATACTACAACTTGAATGATCGTCCATAAGGGTCTCTTGATCCTGATACCCTAGCCCTGATATATCAGAGATACATGTAGTGTATTTCCTAAACTCCCCGAGACACATGGAGGCAAAAGATCAAGGCAGAAAGAACACGGTTGGAGCGTGGTATGTAGATGGGCTGTTAGTAAGATGCTCGCAAAATACCGTACATATGTATATGTATGGTCTTTTGTTGGAGTTCCCATGATTCTCAGATCTTACTTGGTTCTTCTCACTCGCCTCGAAATCCGAGCCAGCATATCCGCCAAGGTGGGGAGCAATGACGGATATCCTGCTAGGTTTTTTTTATTCATCTATTGATTCATAGGTCATTTCGTTAGACTGTGCATATAAAAGCTAGCATGTGAGATTCTTGCCACACTTGAACAACGCACACATGATGTCCGGCATGGCGTTGCATATTTGTATTTGAGATTCTATCTTGGGATGTAATCTTGAGTCTTGGGATATAAACAACGGACTGTGAGATGGCGGAAAGATGGATGAACGAGAAATCGAAGATGGGATCGATCGAATGCCCGATTATTGCTCTTTTCTTTGGTATATCTATATGTAATATGTATGTTGCCCAAGTGACGCCTAGCCCTACCCTTGCTATCGACATGACCAGAACCAGTTTGTTAGTGGTGATTTCGTTTACCTGTTTATTTTTTATTTTCTGGCTTGGCTTGGCCGTTTCCCTGTCCATGAAGTCTTCACCGTTGATGAGAATAAAAGTGAATCTATCATCCCTTCTTCTCTATCCTTTGGCTGGATCTTCCATCGCTTGAAGTTGCTCGGCCGCCGGCTCCTTATCCGCTACGTTTTGGCCGATCCGTGATCCACCAAGTATTCCACGATGTCCTCTCTTAATTCGTGGTTTTTTTCTAAGGGCGAGGCACCGATAAAATAGAGTAGAAAACAAAGAACACTAGACTAGAAGTCGTGGTGGGTTCGAGAATATCGTCTGCTGGGCTTTCTGCTTTCCTGCAGCTGCATTATGCGAAATGCATATCAATGTTGCAATTAAACTGGAGGGCCAGAGTTGTAAAGCGGTCTTGTTACAGCGGAAGCTAAACCAAAAAAGAAGGAAAACAATAGCCTAGAGACCGCCGACCGAAAGACCGATTCCTTCTACTGAAATTCGAGGCGTTGAACTAGTGGCTTCTACACTATCCCTAACTAGAACGATGAATTACAAAAACCCTGATGGCGACTCCAAGACTGTCTCAATAGTGCGCAAGGGCGACCTTGTCCGAGTCAATCTGACATTGTGTGTGAGAATGAGAATTGTGAGTCCTGGCAGCATGATGTCATGAAATGCAGGAATGATATGTTCTGCTACACTGTACTTTAGCACCATTCGCCACTGACGATTGTGTCTACCTACAGATGCCTTTTGCTACTCTACCTGGCAAGAGAACATGGTAAGGCTAAGGCTCTAGTAGACGCCGTAGGAAGACAGCAGACTGCAGCTTATTTCGATCCATACAGCCAAAGTAGGCCGATCAACCAGCCGACTAAAACGACGAGAGCGTATAGGCGTTGTCCTGCTTTCCTGCTATAGTTTTGTTCTTTGTTTGTTTGTTTGTCCCCTCCTCGCAGTTATGCCTGAGAAAACCGAGGAAGAGGAAAAACAAGCAAAGCCAGCCAGTTTTTTATTCTCGGTCCTGTTATCCTCTTCTTGTTGCCTTCGGAGCAGTAATAGTAGCTTGCTCCATCTTCCTCATCCTCTGCCTTCGTTTAGGTATGCACATGGAGGGGTCTTGATGCTGAAAATCCGCACATGGTGCATGGTCTTGTGTACTGTAGGTCTTGCTGTACTAAACCTGGCAAAGCTAAGGTGCGTTATTCGCGCTAGGATGCTGCGGCTGTTTTATTTGGTCCATTTGGTGGTATTTTTTTCCTTTCCTTTATATTGTCATATTGTCATCTTTCTTTTGGCTATTTCGTATTGGCTTTGATTGTATCCTTGAGACACAAAGAGAAACCGTCATCAGACAAGGCGGCCAGCATGAGCTGGGAATTCGGGCTTGCGTATTTACGATTCCATATCTATGATTGTACGTATTGTTTATACTTGGTCTACACGCAATCGACAAACATACTGTGCCGTCTAGTTGTACTTTGGCCAATAGGCATGTTACGTACATACATAGATATGTATGTACGTATGTATGTATGTATGTATGTATGCATGTATGCTGTAAGTGCGCTGTATATGTATACAACTATAGCTACAATACAACCAGCCAATGGCCAATGGCAAATGCATGCAACCAACTGGAAACGGCTGGTTTAATGGATGGATGGCTGGATGGATGGCTGACGACAGACTCCGGCCGGTCCAGGCCCTGACTTTTCTTTTGTTTTCTTCTTCTTGTCTGCAAGCATTTGGTCAAGTATCTGAATTCAACTGTCCGAATGGTGAAACTGTCCAGCCCATCCATTGTTGCATCGCATTTGCAGCACACGGCTTGTCTAGCACCCCTCTTACGCGCAATAGCCGTAGTAGACATGATATGAACAAAGATTCATAGGTAAGCACCGTATGTGCAGGGTACATGTCTCCTCTCCGTCATAGTGTATGCATTCAACTTAATACTCGCAGTATATAGTTGTATAGCGACTACATCACTTTATATGTATGTCTCAAACCAGCACACCACCCTCACCACCCTCACCACCCTCACCACCCACGCCTACCCTCCATCTTATCATCACGGCACTACTAGCGGAGATCCTATCTCGCTAGCTTGCTTCTCTGTATGTACATATCTGCATGTACGTACAACGAGATTGGTATAGCTATCTCTATTGACTTATATTGCTAAGTCGCAGTTCAAGATATCAGCTGTCTTACGCCACGGGCGCTAGCAGAGCTATAGAACATATATTTGGAATGTAGAAATAACAGCGGCAGTAGGGAGCGAAGACGAGAAGGTCACTTGAACGGGCTTCTATCCGATCGACTTTTGCCTAGTGGAATTCAGTCGTCGGTGATCACAGCTTTGTTTACGAGAGCTGTTGTTTTGTTGTGGTACATAGTTTGTCTTTGGGCAGTTTCTGGTTTGGTCTTGGAGCCTCTTGATTTGTGGCCCTCGCTCTTTCCATCGCTTGTTTACCTCAATTGGGGAAGCGTCAGTAAGCTCCTGCGTTCCCTGAATCTCTCGATCAAGAGAAAGGCCCCCCTCCTTCCTAAGCCAGGCTCTCTCACTGTAGAGAAAAAATTGCAGTATTTTTGTCCTGATCGGTTCTATAGTCCGCTGCACTCTTTGTTTATTTTTCTCTCCTCTGGTCTTGTTTTATTGTTCAGACCAACTGTAGCATTGTACCCCCATATCGTCTGTCAGGGCCTGTCTACATACCATTCTACTATGCAGCTGTGCATACATCTACAGCTTGACGCCTACGACGTAAAATTCCTTTTATTGCGGATTTATCTCCAACATTGCTTCGATGCTTCAATGCAGCTCGACTCTCTATATCTGCAACGCTGTTCTTGACTAGCAAGCCATCCTTCAACCTTTCACCCTTCTTTTCCCGGCTAGCTTTCCCTAGTCTAGATCCCGACCTGTTCTTGATTTTTCTTTGTTTTCCCTGCTGTCTTGCCTAGCCTGGTTGTTGATCAAGCCGGCCATTGTCGGTAGCCGTTCGCTCGTACTAAGCTAAGTCTTAGCTCATTTTTTGTTGCTGCATGTAGCTACATGTGTGTACACACATTTTATGTAGGCTGGCAGTTGTTTCTATTGTTTCCCCTCCCCCTCATTTTATTTTTTATTTTTATCTTTTTTGAGCGGACTGTCAGTGTCTTGTATGTTGCCAGACGAAGCGGGCAATCCCAGATCCATGCTGTAGCACTGCTTACCAGACCTACCAGTGCTTCCCGCCGGCCTTTCTACTCTTTATAGTTTCCTTCTTTTTGTTGTTCTCTGAAACTTCACAAGTCTTGTCCTGAAGTAATCGATCTGCGGCTTGTTTGCTGGCACCCAGTCAACAACGCTACCGGGTGAACAAAGCCAGCGGCCGTGTTCTATGGCACCGTATTACATTGTCTGTATCTGTAGCCGTCTTTGTAGAACTATCCAACAACAACAGAGGCAGTAATCGGTGGCCTTTTTTCTTCTATCTCTATTTTTGTTGTTTCTGGCTTGCTCTAATAATAAGACGGTAAAAAGCAGCCCTCATCCGCCACATGCGCCAGCTCACGCAGTTTAGCGACGCCTACCTTTTTCCCGTTCCCTTATCTTCCCAATTGTGTACTTCTCTATTGTTTGTCTTCTATTTTCTTGCAATCTGATTTCCACATTTCTTTTGTCGACCTTGCGTTTCTCTCTGCATCTAAAAAACTGAAGAGAAACTCAACTTCTTCTCCTAGTCTCGGCCTTGACGCTCAATGCTCAAGTCTTGACGCAACACAGAAACATCATCTGCCCCCGGAAATTTGCCCATCTTACCCGTGTTCCTCAGCATCTGCTGTCCTTCTTCTGCCTGTTGTGACTAGCCAGAGAAACACCCAGAGAGATATTGTCCTTGCTTATTAAAGCCTCTCACTTATACCTGCGCAGCAAGTGGGTGATATCCTGTGGCGTGTCCAGCCTGATATATCCTGATAAGGGCTTGATCTGCTAGAAATTCTTGCTCTATCATAAAGACCGCAAAACATATCACTAATATTAGCCATCTATGCTGCTACCTATCCGCGCTGTAATATCTCTGCGGAGCCTTTTACGACTATAAACTCGCCAATTTAAAGCCTACACCCCATTCTATAAGCTTTTCGTCGCCTCTGTATTGTTGTCCTGCTTCATCTCCGCCGCCCTTTTTGTCTCCAGAGCTAGGGGAAGCCACCATTTTCCTCTTTGCCCCATCGGAACTTGTCTAGATAAGATCTCGGCGTAGTCAGTTTGCAAATCACACTTTCCGGGCAACAACAGGAGAAAACTCGCCATTCCTAGATTCTATGCATTGGCGTGTGATAGTGACAGTGATACTGACACATTAATCATACTCATTGCTAGTTTTGTCGCTCCCAACTTTGCATTTCTGTCGAGTTCCATTTCATTAACCCATCGTTGCTCGCCGTCTTCTTCCATTGGGTACAAATCCTAAACCCTGTCGATCTAGATATCGATATCACCTCAACACGCCGTACTGTAGTTGTATATCGTGATACACGTCGCTATTCTGCCTGCCCTACACCATATCACTTAGAGGCTGCAGATTTCTATTACTATTACTTCGTTTATCCGTCACAGAGACACGCACACCACCCGCTCGCCTCATCTGAGCTCCGAGAGCTATCGTTTCGAGGGACTATTGAACAGCCATCATCGTTTGTCCTGCCCACTTCATTCTATCGCCCAAGCAACACAAAATCTCCGTTGTGCTCAATTTCTGAATCTTGAATTTCTGCGGCCGGGACTCAGTCTCCGCCAAACATTATCAGTTTAGCCTTACCATTTCGGGGGCTCTGTCTAGCATAATTTGCATTACAATCGGCACGTCTTCAATATCCCACAATCTATGTCAATAGTCTGTTGTGGGTCGTCACATTACAACGGGTATAATTAATAGCACATAAGCTATCATCACTTTGGATGCCCCTAACTCCTATCTCTATGCGTTCGTGATATCAATATCTTTGATATCGATGCTTGTTAAGCTTGCCTTCTCGGTCTCTGTTCCACCTAACCTTCTACCGTGGTCGACATTTCGTCCGTTTTCTTGTGTCAGCTACTTGATTAGCAGACAGACCAGTTTTTTGTCAGCCTTCGATACTTCTACTATCACATCCCATTCTCAATAGTGTCTACTGATTTCCTGGGGCTCTATTATACTTTGGTTTTGCTCGGATACTTCTAGTAAGATAGATAGACTCTATCTTGTTATCTCGTCCCTATATTGATGCGTCACAAGCGGTGTCTACTTTGACTATCTCTCTCACCCAGAAGACACCCTGAGACCGCGTCTTTTTCTGTTATGGAATCTTGAGACTTCTTAATTCTTAGCCATCGCACTTCTCGTCTCAATTACCCAGAGCAAAGGGTTCAGAAACGCCACTATCACTTGCTCCACCGCACTACGTTGCAATATAGCAGTATTAAGGGCTCCTCTTCCATATTACTACATAATTCAATCATACGACCAGGCTACCTACGTCTTTGGCAACAACTGCAGCTGAAGCTCCAACGCCCTACTGTAATTTTTCTAGGTTGTCCACAGAAAAAGAAGCATCAGATTGGAAGACCCCGCCTCTTTTCAAGTCGTATTCTTCTCGCACAACCCGATTTGTGCCTGGCTTCAAAACCCTTTTTGTCTTGCCTTACCTCAAACCATCGCATACCACAACATATGTCTAGCATCCAGTCACAAGCTCCGTTGCCTTTTTATAGTCTTTGTTTCCATTACTTGAGCGCTACACCAATCCTCCAATCCATGCACTTTATCTAGTCCCCGGTATATATCTCCCGCCTAGCTGTTAACGAGTTTCTGTGACGCTTTCACATCAGTGTAACATTTTTAGGACAGATTGTCGGTCGCTAGTTCATCCATCACCAGATAACGTCCTTCAGTCGTCTTTTTCTCTTCTTTCTTCTTTGTTTTTAATACCCATTCTTGGTCTTTCTTCAAACACCCATTCATCCAACCAACCAACATGCCTCGTCCCAAGAAACCAGGCGCACCTGAGCCCAAGAGAAGAAGTCGTAATGGCTGCTGGTATGTATTCTTGAATGAACTCTTGTTTACAGTGGAATCATTACTAATACACCTAATAGGCCGTGCAAAGGCCGCAAGGTCAAGTGTGGTGAAGAGCGCCCTCAATGTATCAAGTAAGTATATGAAGTAGATCGTGTTCTACTATCTTCAACAGTTAAAGTATGACTACTAATTCGATATTCCTACAGTTGCCAAAGAATCGGTGAATCCTGTGATTACAGTATTCGTCTGAACTGGGATGGTCGGCGTGGCAAGAGACCATCAGACGCCGGTATCGAGTGCGGAAGTCCCCTCTCGCCCTCGCGGGGTAAACGTGAATTCACTATCATCAACCAGATGATGACCCCCGCAACTCCGACCCAATCTTCACGATCCCAAAGTATGAACATGGGACAAGTTAATATTCTCAACTTCCATTCGTTCAAAGATCCACTTGAGAATACGCTAAACAAGAGCCCATCAGAGGGCTTTCAAACTCCCGGGTCTGTTGCCATCAGTGAATCTGGCTCGCAAAGAAATTCCACCTTGTCATTCAACAACTTCAACAGTCTACCAACATCTCCAGATTCACCCAAGCCAATAACAGGATTTGGCGAGTCGGCGTCGTCATCAACTGCGTCCTTAGCCAAGGATAATATGCAACGTACCCGGTCACCCAACTCTAGCGCCAACGGGGCCAAAATGTTTTCAACCTTTCAGGCTAAGCTCGGTCCGAGTAGCGTGATCCATTCTCAACTGGGCAACGCGGGTCAGGGAGATGTTGAGATGGGCTACGGCAACCACAACTACGGTCCATCAAGATCATTCCATCCGATCAACAGTCCGCACAGGCACGACAAGATGCTAAAAGAACCCTCTCCAATCACACCTGCCCGAAGCTCATCCTCTAGTGAAGAAGATACTCATATGACCAACTCCGCACACACTTCTTCGTCCCCTTCCACCTCGACGCCTACTGCTCGTGTTGATGTCAACTCACTTCTCTCCGAAACTCCCATCAGCTACCCAGAAAAGTCATATCCTATCCCAGTAAAATGGGAGGAGATCGGTGAATGGACAGAAGCAAGAGTACGAAATTTGAAGCCCGACGACATGTTCTTCTTTGGATTTGACCTCGGCCGAAAAGACCGTGACGTTCATGAGAATGACGATATTAATGCCATTCTACCTGAGCTACCCAGTACAGAGATCAAGGCAGAAAGCCCACCAAACGCCCAGGATATGCGCGTTATTTCCGCTTGGTGTACAATGCCCAGTGATAACCACGATTATTATCGGGAGCCGGTTAAAATCTTGATACCAAGAAAATACATGCCCATACCGCCGAGGTAGGTTTCACAGTTATTGTCTCTAAATAGTCGACGAACTAACAATATTTTTTGATCGCCAATAGTCTAGCAAGCAATCCCATGAACCTTTTGGTAAGTACCTCCATATATTACGATACTATGAACTATTGCTAACCTTTCTTATTAGTACTTTGTAAGAACCCGCCATCAAACTTCCAATAGTCAAAGTACATAAACTAACAGCCACCTCCTCTTTCAGCACCATTTCCTCAACCATACAGCCAAAGGTAAACCAAAAAAAACACCCCAATACACATGACCTATGTGTCCAATATGCTAACATTTTAATGTAGTCCTCATGCCTTATGATGATGCAGAGAGAAATCCTTACAGAGCCGTACTCCCAGAGATTGCTGTTGCTGAGCCCCATCTACTAAGTCTTCTTCTAGCATATTCCGGTATGAAATCACAGAATAACTTTACTACCCCCTACGTGATCTTTCTAACCAAGGCTTTACCAGCTTCCCATCGTGCTCGTCTTCTGGGTCACAAGGAACCAGAGGTTCGTATGGCTAGATGGATCACAGATGTGATTCCTCGTCTCAACACAAACTTAGTTTTCGACCAATCCCAAGCTTCAATCGCCAATCTAGCAACAACGATCATGTTTGCATCACTGGAGATCATATCTCCAAATGCATTTGGCTCGCAGATCGGCTGGCAAAGTCATCTTAGATTCGCTCGTAAGCTCATGATGAACAGACGTTTGTGGCGTCCAGATATCTCAACTAAGCAAGGCGAATGCTGTGCTTTCTTGTGGAGCTGGTTTGCATATCTCGATGTCTTGGGAAGTCTAAGTGGCGGACAATGGTCTCACGATCTTTCTTCTACTTGGATTTCTTACTATGACAATATCGGTGCGGAGAAAGAAAAGGAGCTTGATGAGATTGATTGCATCATGGGCTTTACCAACCGCTGCGTCCGTCTCCTTGCTCAAGTTTCGGATCTCTGCCGCAAGAGCGATTCTCGCCGGCTTAATCCAGATCGTACCATCAACCACGACTGGAAGCCAGATCGAGAGACTGAGGAGATAGCGCGAGTTCTAGATGAAGAGCTCAAGAGGGGTACCAACAGAAACCCAACGGTTTGCCAGCACATACGGCCCGGTTGTGTGGATCGGTTCAGTCTTAACGAGATATTCTCTACTAATGAAGCATTTCACTGGGCCGGGCTGGTACATCTACACCGGAGAGGGCTAGGAAAGCCCTCCAAGCATCCAGATGTTCAACTACCAGTGGTTAAAATCATTAACTGTATGTCAAGCATTCGACCAGGGGGGACAGGAGAGACAGGGTTTTTGTTCCCTATGTTCACAGCAGGCTGTGAGGTGATACAGCCAGAGCATCGCCAGGAGATTGACCGGCGCTTCAATAATGTTGAAGCTCACGGCATGAAACAGGTAAGACTTGAGACGCCAACTTGGGAACATGTCATGTCGAAAATATTTACTGACTGGTGCTGAACAAACAGGTATCCCAGGCTAGGAAACTCATGCAAACGGTCTGGGACACAGGCAAGCTCTGGGAGACCTTGATGGTTAATGAGTTCATTGGCTGAAAAATAAAATTGGGGAAGAGTGACAATAAGGACATGACAAGCTGCTATATCGATAGCAGTGAAACTTACCATCTAACGGTACCCTTCTTTCTATAATCTTGTCCATGGTCTCTCTTCCTATGAGCTGCGCTGCAGTTGTTTCTACAACTTATATCTTCTATCTTTTACTAAAGATTTAATGATAACAAACAAAAAAAGATGGTGTCCGGGTTGAGGCTGTGAGATGATGTGGTTCTTCAATATGCCCATTTATTGACGTGGCTTGATATCAAACTGTTACTATGTTGTTGTTTTTTTGTTTGCTACTTTTACTTATGGTCTATTTTTCCTTTGATTTCTTGTTGTCGAATTGACTAACTTGTTTCTTTTTGCTTCGTGTAGGTCATGGCATACATAGTCTAGCGGTATTTCTTTATATTTGGTATCTGGCTTCAGGAATGTTTGTCTGGTGTTCATGCGTTTATATTGTGTATCATGACGATAATTTTCTTTCTTACTGATGATATCTATTCAGATACTACATGGTGTCACAACCAAAACAACTTTACTTAATCAACAAACGATTTGCTCTCCTGATTTTGTATGTGGTATCATAAGGGTTACATAATAAATAGGGTTCCACACGTGTAAAGTGGAAAACACGATGTCGCGTGTACTATTTGAGACGCGTTGGCCTTTTCCGTTTTTTCAGCCCAAGATGCCCCTCATGGGAAGGCCCTTGATAAACAACTTTGTAGGTAAATATTCAGCAATTCGTTCACGAATAAAGCTGGCCTTATAAGCAAGTTTGCCCAGCAATTATCAATTACAACCCTAAGAACTTCCAAGAGTGTTAGAAACTCGCGCGCTCCATTTTCTTTTCGTGTGCTCATCACGTTCTGATTTACCAGACCCTTACGAAAGAGCCAACAACCCCTCGTTCACCGCCCTAGAAACAGACTCACCACACAGATTGCTACAACCACTACCACCCAACCTGGAATCGAGTTAATCTAGCCTAGGATGTCGTCGAACAACGAACGCACACCGCGCCGGTCGGGTAGAGGCAACCGCAGCCTGAACCCCGCCCAGGCTAGCTCGCCGGCGGCCACGCCTTCCAATGCTGCAGAGACCCCGCGACTGCCTTCACACCTGGCATCCAGTCCCATGTTCTTCCAGTCTTCACCAGCAGCAGGCCAGCCCTCATCGCCCTTAGCCGGCGACAGCCAGAGCACTATTGGAGGTGGCCGGCCCATGCCCAGCTCGCCTCTCGGCGCCATGACGGATTCGCAGAGCATGGGTGACCGGACACCACGCGCTAGCCAAATGCGCACTATTCGGGGTGAGTCTTGCACTACAGGTTTTTACAAATGCCGCAAGTGAAAAATGTAACTGACATGTTGAGTCGTGTTGACTAGATTCGTCGCCTGTTGCTTACCCCGCAAGTTCGAGCCCGGGCCGCTCTATCCGCCAGCAGTCGGAACTGCATAGTGATGGTAGTGGCATGTTTGTTAGCCAGAACAACGACTTCGATGCTCGGAGAGTACAGCGTGTTGAGCCGCCGTCGTTTTCGCAAGTGCCTCGTCCTATCGCTGGAAGTACCCCCTTCATGCCACCGTCGACGCCTGCTGGCGATACCCCGATGCCTCAGTCTGATATCGCTGGTGGAGATCCCAACACGGCACTGATTTGGGGTACAACAATCAATCTCGAGTTGACTAGATCTAGAGTTCACCAGTTCTTAACCGAGTTCACGCCCAGAATGCGCATGATTAAGCAGGGCATGACAGATGCGGAGATCGCCGAGACTCCTGGTGCCAATGATCCGTACTACCTTGAGGAGATGCAACTTTTGCTAGATATGGGTATCACCACTCTACCTGTGAGCATATCGGACATCAAATGCGTGCCTGGTCTCGAAATTCTAGCCAAACAAGCTATCAACTATCCCCAAGAAATGATTCCTATCTTTGATCAGGGTATCAGAGATATAATGGTCGGGCTTGCAGCCGAAGAAGACAAGAGAAGGGCGAGAGAACGTCTTCAAGCCAACTCATACATGACAAGCGATAATATAGGCTCAGAACTCAACTCGACCGCCGGAGGCTTTAACAGACGCCAGCCGTCAATGGAGGAAATAGCCCAAATGACCATGTATCAGGTCAGAATGCACGGCATGGAAGAAACTGCCAACATGCGATCTCTGAACCCTTCGGATATTGACAGACTGATCACCATCAAGGGTCTAGTGATTCGTGCAACTCCGGTCATCCCCGACATGAAGACAGCGTTGTTTAAATGCGATATATGCAACTGGACCCATTCTGCGTTCAACGAGAGAGGTCGTATCACGGAGCCTACCGAATGTGGTAACCGTGAATGTGGACTGAAGAACACCATGCAGATTCAACACAACCGTTGCCAGTTTGAAGACAAGCAGATTCTCAAGCTACAGGAAACCCCCGATGATGTCCCCCCCGGTCAAACTCCTCACTCTGTCTCTGTGATGGTGTATCGTGACATGGTTGATACCTGCAAAGCTGGCGACCGTATCGTTGTCACGGGTATCTACAGAGCCAGCCCGGTCCGCGTAAACCCGCGCCAGCGTTCCATTAAGAGTGTACACAAGACTTATCTTGATGCCGTTCATTGCCAAAAGGTCGACAAGAAGCGCATGGGCATTGATCAGTCAACTCTCGTTCTTGGTGACGACGTCGAGCCTAGTGAGGCCAACCCCAATGCCGCCGAGACTCGTAGAATCACCCCCGAAGAAGAGAGGAAAATCCTGGAGATTTCCACGAGACCAGATGTTTACGATCTACTTTCGCGCTCACTAGCCCCTTCAATCTACGAAATGGACGATGTCAAGAAAGGAATTCTTCTGCAACTGTTTAGTGGCACCAACAAGACTTTCCACAAGGGTGGCAGTCCGAGATACAGAGGTGATATCAACATCTTGCTATGCGGTGATCCATCAACATCAAAGTCGCAAATGCTGGGCTATGTCCACAAGATCGCGCCTCGTGGTGTGTACACTAGTGGTAAAGGTTCATCGGCTGTCGGTTTAACGGCCTATGTGACACGAGACCCCGAGACCCGCCAGCTAGTCCTGGAGTCTGGTGCTCTGGTTCTTTCTGATGGTGGTGTGTGCTGTATCGATGAGTTCGACAAGATGAACGAATCTACTCGCTCGGTTCTGCACGAAGTTATGGAACAGCAAACTGTATCGGTTGCCAAAGCCGGAATCATCACCACGCTCAATGCTCGTACGAGTATTTTAGCATCGGCTAACCCGATTGGTAGTCGATACAACCCTGATCTCCCCGTGCCGCAAAACATTGACCTTCCCCCTACCCTTCTTTCTCGTTTTGATTTGGTGTATCTCATTCTAGATCGCCCCGATGACAAGACAGATCGTCGACTAGCAAAGCATATCCTGTCGCTGTACCTGGAAGATACGCCTGATCACGCCCCTACCGATAACGAAATCTTGGTAAGTTGTTGTCTCTTTATTTTTTTCCCGTGGTATAGCCTATCGTGACGAATGTTTGTCGGCTGACCTTCCGAATATAGCCCGTGGAATTCCTCACGTCGTACATATCATACGCTCGTAACAAATGCCACCCGAAGATCACAGATGGTGCTGCTCAGGAGCTCACCAATGCATACGTTGAAATGCGCAAGCTTGGCCAAGATGTACGAGCAGCTGAAAAGCGCATCACTGCCACCACACGTCAACTCGAATCTATGATTCGTCTTGCCGAGGCGCACGCTAAGATGCGCCTGTCTCTAGAAGTCACTCGTGACGATGTTCTGGAGGCGTATCGTCTGATCCGCTCTGCGTTGAAGACTGCGGCGACAGACTCACAGGGCCGTATTGACATGAGCCTACTGACTGAAGGTACCAGTGCGGCGGATCGTCGCATGAAGGAGGAAATGAAGACGACAATCTTGGGCGTTCTGGACGAGATGACATCAAGCGGAAACACAGTCAGATGGGCAGAAATCATACGGAGGCTGAATGAGAACTCTAATGTGCCCGTTGAAGCAACTGATTTCAACGAATGCATGCGTTCTCTAGAGATGGAGGGCGCCATTCTAGTGATGGGTGAAGGTGCGCGCAGATCTGTCAGACGCACAACCGGTGCGCCTTAAGAAGCGACAAGTACTTGAAAGTTTTGGACGCTAAAAAGAGTAATAATGAACAATACATTGGGATATCTACAACGCCATGCCTTAGTGTAAGTCATGGCTGTCAATCACATGTTAAAGCTAGATATAGGAATGACATATAGGGCTAGAAACACACGTGATGCATGATAGCTCAAATGCTGGTATACTTTTGACCCATCTAATAAATTGAGCTTACCCCTGCTCTAATATAGCATTTATTAGAATAACTTCAAGATCCAATTGGTACGGAAAAGTAAATAAACGCCCCTATGCGACGGAATGAAGGACGAAGTTGTTTGTGCGTCAATTGATTAGAGAAAGAGCTCCTTTTTCCTCCTTCTAACAGTACATTAAGTATCCTCGAGATATCAAGAACATATCTTCCATTCACTTTGAAACCTAATCTCTCGAATATCTTGGTTCGTTTCGGCTTTTTTCTCGACCAAACCCTTTATTTCTGCTTTTCCTCAAGCTTTCAGCCTTCCTTCTTCAATACTTCAAACCAGCTCGACTCCAGATTTCTCGACCAATCTTCGTCCGACCTCTTCGGTGCTGTCCCACAAACGCGCAAGTCCTAAGACTTACCATACGAAAATACGACTCGACAAATACTACCGTCTCCGATTTCCTTCTCTCCATAATAAACGTAATACCCGATAAGATGTCTTCGTTAGCGTTAAGAACCGTTCTGGCCACCGCCGTTTCGCGATCTGCTGTGAAGCCGGCCGTGTATCGTGTACCGGCTATGTCGTTAGCCATTGGCCGCCGCGCATACTCATCACAGCCGCCGTCTTCTCCAGCCACTCCGCCGCCACCGCCGCCGCCTAAGGCCAAGAAGCAGGGTATGAGCGTGCTTCCTTTCCTAGGTGTAGTTGTGCTGGGTACGGGAGCGTATGTCATGATGGTGAATAGCCGGAAAGGTATGTCCTTTTGATTTATTATCTTGCCTGCCTATCTGTCGTTCGTTTGTTATATTTTTATTTCCTTGCTTGCACTGTGTTTTTGTAGCGCTTGGTGATGGGTCGAGGCGTACTTTTGGGAGGTTTTACTTTGGTTCCTGGTCCTGTCTATGGACGAGGGTAACTAAATATGGCTCGGCATGTGATTTTCTGTTCTCTGTGGTTTTATGCATACATGGCATGTACACATGAGTTTACGATTTGTCTACACCAAGACGCCTTGAGAACACCCAATTACATGCTATATGCCAAGTCTGCCTTATAAAAAGTACTGCTCACTTTCCACACCAAGGCTAGCTTAACATTGTGCCCTGAACGATCAAGCACATGCATGTTCCCACCCACTACAGCTACCCGTCTTTATGCACTAGTTAGAGCCTGGTATAGTGTAGTAGCAGACATTGGAGCCTTATGATAACTGTATTGCATATGGAGGTTCCTCGTGTCTGGCTTGATCGTCTGATCTGCGTACGTGTACATATAACATCTCGACGTATCTCCTGACCTCTACTACTATATCCGCTGTTTTCTTATTTCTCTCGTAGTCTTCGGCCCTGTTAATCCTCTTCCATCATATATCATTCTGGGCCACTTGCTAATCATATACTTCCATTCTTTTTTTTGTTTCTTTTCCTCGAATACAGAACTTGCCGATAAACAAAAAGCCATGATGGCTGCTGATCGTGTTGCCGCTGCTCAAGCTGCCGAAGTTCAAGAGGCTTCATCCCCTGCATTTAGTCCTGATAATGTGACTGTATTCTTTGTTCTCGGCGGCCCCGGTGCCGGAAAAGGTACCCAATGTGCCCGCCTAGTATCTGAATATGGCTTCACCCACCTGTCTGCCGGTGACCTACTGCGCGCAGAGCAAGACCGACCTGGCTCGCAGTTTGGCGGCCTCATCCGCGACTATATCAAGAACGGTCAGATCGTGCCAATGGAAGTCACCATCAAGCTTCTAGAAAATGCCATGGCGGCAGCCATGGGTTCCGACTCCAAGGGTCGCTTCCTGATCGACGGCTTCCCACGCAAGATGGACCAGGCTTTCAAGTTTGAGGAGTCGGTGTGCCCTGCTAAGCTCGTGCTATTCTTCGAGTGTCCCGAGAAGGAACTCGAACGTCGTCTGCTAGAGCGTGGAAAGACTAGTGGCCGGTCGGATGATAACATCGAGAGCATCCGTAAGCGTTTCCGTACCTTTATCGAAACTAGCATGCCGGTCGTCGATCACTACCGCAAGAGCGGAAAGGTGGTGCACATCGATTCTAGCCCGCCTGTCGACGAGGTGTTCAAGACTACCATCGATGCTCTGACTAAAAAGGTTGGCAAACTTTGAGAAACTATGAATTCTTGCTGAAGGGGTATGACTATTGGCCTGTCTTCCTATCTTGTGTGAATATCTTTGTCTCTTTTTTTTCGCGGAGTTTTCTATCTGGGGGTTCGGAAAGCAAAGGGCGGTGGCTGTCATACATACTCATACACACTAAAGATATCTTTAATAATAACCTATCACTATGGGATAAATATCAGAAAACTGGTGTTTTCTCAACTCGTGTAACTAATAGCAAAAACCTTTAACTTTGACTATATCCAGCGTCTATCTGAATCACTAATTTATCTCCATAACCGCCAATAATTCAATAGATTCATAAGTGTGACCACCATTTTGATTATCGTGGATCACCACGAGTTAGCCGCGTAATTGGTGTAGTGGTAACATTAATCGTTGCCATCAAAGCAATGATTTCGATTAGCCCTGGGTTCGATTCCCAGATTACGCAATCTTTTTGGGTTATTCATGAATTACATGTGTGTTTCGCTTGGAGATAGAGCAATTTATTTTGTTTTTAATCCTTGATTCATGAGCGTTCGTAGTTTGTTTTTGTGTGATATGGCTATTTATTTAACTAGCGATACTTTGGAGGAGATGTTGGGGATAGAAGAAGAACAGAAACTGGATCTTTGTGACTAAAAGAAAAAGAAAAAAAAACCAATAAGAAGTAGCATTCAATATGCCAAAAAGACCCAAATATGATCCTGTCAAGTGAATAACAGCAAAAAACGTGACAATGCACCTACAACTACAAAATATCAACTTGGTGTCCAAGCTCCGTTTGATATACATAAAAAGACAACAAAATGTAAAGAACCAAGAACAACAGTTTATTCTTAGATCTTGGTCTTGGGAGAGCCCTCGAGCAACTCAGCAGCAGCGCCACCAATAGCCAGCTTGCCAGTCTCCTTGACCTTGGTCTGGAAGATGATCTTGTTTCCCTCCTTCCACGCCTCCGTGACCAGCGTCTGGCCAGGGTTCACGGTGCCAGCAAAGCGGACCTTGATGTTCTTGAAAGCGCCAAAGTGGTCATATAGTGCCTTACCAGCCACGCCGAACGAGCACAGGCCGTGGAGAATGGGCACCTTGAAGCCGCCGACCTTGGCAAAGTCTGGGTCGATGTGAAGAGGGTTGTAGTCGCCACTGAGACGGTAGATGGCAGCCTGGTCTTCGGTGGTCTTGACTTCTAGGACGGCGTCAGGTGCGCGTGCCGGAGGCTTGTTGCCAGCTGTGCTGGCGCCACGGTCAGTGGGCTTGCGCTGACCGCCGAAGCCACCGCAACCACGTAGGAAGACGGTGGATTCGTTGTAGAACACCTCCTCGCCAGTCTCCTTGTTGATGGTGGTCACGCAAGTCTTGGCAATGGCGGCGTTGCCCTTGTCGACGACCTCTAGAAGTGTCGACTTGGAGACCAAAGTACCTGAGGTGGGAATGGGGAACTTCTTGATCTCTAGGAACTGCTCGCCGTGCAGAAGCATCATGGGGTTGAAGTTGGGGACAATGTCGTCAAAGGTCCAAGGCATCTGCACGTTGAAGGGGGGGATAACACCAAAAGTGGGCAGAGCCTGGAAGTTATCAGCCCCCTCAAACACGTACTTGAGCTCTGTGCGCTTGGCTCCAACGCCCAAGTTGTAAAGCATGACGTCCCGCTCCTCGAACTTGTACTCTGTTGGAATCGGGTCGATCTTCTTGAATTTTTCAATTCTCTCAAGGTAGTTGACCTTGTCGGAAGATTCAGCATCAGAGGAGTTAGTTAGGTTCGCCATCATCTTCTCAACGGAGTCAGAAGCCTTGAAGGGGTGATCGGCGCGGCCGTCATCGAAGTTGTTGATCTTGTCCCACTGAACTAGAAGGGCCTCGGGGGTCAAAGGCTTGGTGACGGGGAATCCGTGACCGCCGCTTCGCTGCCAGCGGGTCTGTCCAACCCAGCCGCTGCCAACTTCGTATAGGCCACCAGTAGGTGTAGGGCACTTGTCACTGGCCAAGGCTAGGACGACAGGTGCGATGTAATCAGGTTTAAAGGCCTGGACTAGCTCATCAGGCAGAATTGTCTTTGTCATAGCAGTGCCCGCATTGGGAGCGATGGTGTTGACAAAGATGTTGTACTTGGCACCTTCCAAGGCTAGAGCGCGAGAGAAACCCAGGATACCACACTTGGCAGCTGAGTAGTTGGCCTGACCAAAGTTGCCGTAGATGCCACTGGTGGAAGTCGTGTTGATGACACGACCATACTTTTGCTTGAGGAAGTAAGGCCAAGCAGCCTTAGTGACCTTGTAAGTACCGCGCAGATGCACGTTCATAACGGGATCCCACAGGCTCTCGTCCAAGTTGGTGAAAGCCTTGTCACGAAGGATACCGGCGTTGTTGACAATGATGTCAATACGGCCAAAAGCGTCGATGGCGGCCTTGACGACAGCATCGCCATCCTCAGCAGAAGCCTTAACACCGATGGCCTTGCCACCTAACGCCTTGATCTCGTTAACCACGCCCTCGGGATTGGCCAGATCGTTGACAACGACAGCGGCGCCGTGCTTGGCAAATGCCAGGGCATAGATGCGGCCAATACCAGCACCACTACCAGTGACCAGAGCGACCTTTCCAGAGAAGTCGAGCTTCTCAGCAGGAGGGTTAGGGCCAAGCTTGAGAGAGTCCTCAAGCAAGGTTACGAAGTCATTGGGTCCGGATGGATATTGAGGCGCGCTGAAGTCGATAACCTTCTTCCAGTTCTGTATCACAGCTCCGGGGGTGTATGAATCGTCAGCCTTGAGCAGAAGACCAGACGACCGCTCCCAGCGCAGCTTTGCTAAATGGCCGCCACCAACTTCGTAGATAGAGCCGCTCTCGATGTTGTCCTTGTGGACCAGGACAGCAACTAGAGGCACAACCCACTCGGGGCCGAGGTGTTTAAGCACATCCGGAGGCAGGACAGTCTCAGTCATGCGGCTAGCAGCAATAGGCGCAATAACATTGCAAAGGATGTTGTACTTGGCGCCCTCCTTAGCCAGAGTTTCAGTGAAGCCCACCATAGCCAGCTTGGCAGCCGAGTAGTTGGTCTGGCCAAAGCTGCCGAAGAGACCGGCAGCCGAAGCAGTGTTGATCACACGACCGTACTTTTGCTTGCGGAAATGTGGCCAAGCAGCGTGAGTGCACTTGTAGGCGCCCTTGACGTGAACCTTCATGATGATGTCCCAATCAGCATCTTTGAGGTTCTTGAAGCTGATATCGCGCAGGACACCGGCATTGTTGATTAGAATATCGATGCGGCCAAAGTTCTTGATAGCGGTCTCGATAATGCGCTCGCCGTTTTCGACAGAGTCGTAGTTGGCGACGGCCTTACCGCCAGCAGCTTTGATTGCGGATACTACCACATCTGCAGCCTATTGTAGAACAACAATAATTAGCATGTTGCGCATAAGAGAAAGCGGCAATTATAGTAGTGGTCTGACTAACCTTTGATGAAGAACCTTCGCCCTTGAAGGTACCGCCCAAATCGTTGACCACAACGCTGGCGCCACGCGATCCAAAGAAGGTGGCATAAGCTCTGCCGAGGCCGCCACCGGCTCCAGTCACGACAACGACCTGGCCGTCGTATCGTAGCTCAGACATAGCGGGCGATATGTGTGTGAAAGTTGTGTTTATGAGTGTAGTTGTGGATGGAAGAGCGGGCAGATCGCCGTAAAGAGATCGAGATTGGGTGGCTGAAGATGAAAACTACAGACGCACTTTTATTAGACAAATGCGTTAGATGCGACAAATGGTCTCGGGGAAAATAACTCGATGAAGAAAGACAAAGAGGTTGGACAAGAATGATAGAAAAGAAAAATGTGAAGACAAGTTTGATACAAGAGAGGAAAAGAAGAAATTAAAGATGAATAAAAAAGGAAGCAAATCGTGCTTCTAATACTTCGCAACTACCACAAGCAGACAAGTTCTCAAGCCGAGGTGCAATTGCCGTCCTGGGTGGCAGATGTTCAATCGTGGTGGCAGTTGCTACTTGGATTTTTGTGTTCCTGTCTACAAAAGCGGCAATCAGAGTTATAGCTTCCCTAGGCAACATTGGAGCTCCTTCCCTGGCAGGCCGCCATTTCCAGCGTAACTTACTTCCCTGTAGTTTTCTTGGTAGGCTAATTTATTCTGTTGTTTCCTTCATTCTTACAAGTATCTCGCTATTATAGTACGACTGCAATAAGCTGTATTGCAATAGTTAGAGAGCAAACGTGCATTACACTATCTTAATGATGTTGCTTGTAGTAGTATAAACAAAACATATGTGTGCTCAAGACGATTTTTCTTTTGATAGATGGCCTACTAAGTCAAAATGGCCAACAGCCGTTAGAAATCATTGCGTCTGAGAACTTGAAGCCTTGAGCCGAGGCTTTACAGGGATTGTTGTGCAAAAATAACAGGCCGAGGAGACGTCTGGGCGTGCCAAAGTATCACTTCGTAATTTTAGCTACAAAGGTACATTGAGATGGCCCCAGTATTCGAATGGCACGGTATCTAAGAACGGTTCTTGGAGAAATAGGAAGACTTGATAAAGCCTCTATATTTTTTGTGGCTGGAGCTACCATCCACTATATATTAAGTGTGGGCCCCTCTGTATTTTCTAGCATTGACCACTGCAGCTTAGTGTCATTTTATACTCTTAGAGGGTAGACCAGCGTCAAAGATGATCACATGGAGCTAAACTAAGCCTTGACTATACCAAGTAAAACTTACACATATACCAGCCCATTTATTTCACATGCTGAAAGCGATTCTCCAAATGTTGCAACCTTCAAATAAAAAAAAAGCTACATATGTAGCTCGAAGCTTTTGCCTCCAAAAAACCGCGCCAATTCTCCAAATTGTATCGCCATAAAGAAAACCGGATAAAAACGTCATATGACTGACTAGCTAGGCCGCCTGTCGAAATTCCGGCGCCGTTGCAACCACGGAGACAAGACCAGATTAAAAGAGAAATCAAAGCCTCGGCATCCTTATACGTATTAGCCTTTGCCCGCATAAAAGATTCACTATCATAAGACGGCATCATCTCTTTTTTTCTGAATAAGTTCGGCGGAACCAACTCCGAACTATCGGGGCCTTGTCTTATTTCTCGTTTTTATTTTTTACTGAATTTTCCTCAAAATATGCCTTCTCTGCAGGCTAGAGGCATTAAAGTAAGCCGTTACGTAGCTTGTCGTCGTACTGATGCTACTAATAGATCAATATGAATCGTACTATCAAATTTCACCATGTTTGTAGGGTGCTACTTAATACTTAATACCGACAAATAGGCCTCCCACCACCTTACTAGGGTCGTCATCTTGCATGATGCATGATCTTAAGATCGTAACTCAAACTGCCAGTTTCACGGCGCACTTTAAACGAAGATTCAGAAGGGGCGCAAACGAGTGTTAATATCACGCACTACAACTACTTATAAACCCACAAAGGCTGCTGTATCAATACACAAAAAAGAAAGCCTCTGTCTAATATAACCAATACAATCTCGACTGACTCCGCTAGTCGCTCAGTAACAGAACTTCAAGCAGCATCCCACCCAATATCGTCTACCATCTCTACTTCTTTCACAATGGGCATCGACAAAACTCCGCTATGCGCGCCCTTCATTGTCTCCCAGCTTGAGGCTTACACTGCACCGGCGGCCCATCCACGGCGTCCGCTGTTCATCGGCCTCAATGGACCGCAGGGCATCGGCAAGACAACCGCCGTACAAGCCATCTCACAGGCCCTAACGCGCCAAAACATCGCCAACCTCGTCCTCAGCATCGACGACTTCTATCTACCACACCAGGCTCAATGCGCCGTCGCTCAGCGAGATCCCCACAACCCGCTATTGCAGCACCGCGGCCTGTTCGGCACCCACGACATCCCCGCTCTGAGTAGCGCTCTGTGCGCCCTACAGGAGGGCATTCCCGCCGTCATCCCACGCTACGACAAGGCTGCTTATGGCGGCGCCGGCGATCGCGCCCGGGAGGACCAATGGACTCCCGTTAACCAACCCGGCCAGGAGAAGTTGCGCGTCGTGATAATCGAGGGTTGGTGTGTCGGCTTCCGCGCACTCAGCGAGGACCTCGTTGTCAAAAGACACGCTGATCCGTCGACCCGCGTACTCCATAAGCAGCGCCTGGAGGACGTTTTACTGATCAACCGCAACTTAGAGCAGTATGGCCAGATCACAGACCATTTCGACGCATTCATCCACCTCGATGCCTGGGATATCTCCCTCGTGTACGATTGGCGCCTCGAGCAGGAAAAGAATCTGCGTGAAAGTCGTGGCGCCGGTATGACCGATAAACAAGTCATCGCCTTCGTCGACATATACTTCGTAGCCTATGAGCTCTATCTATCCGACCTGGCGCGCGGTCTTTTGCCGCTAACGAGTTTCCGACGGAACCTACGTATCGTGGTTGGCAAGGACCGCGGAGTCTTGGACGTCGAGACCATCTAAACGAACAAATCATATGTATAGATAAACAATAGTGAAGATAGCTTTGGGACAGTTAGTAGTAGTAATCAAAATAAGGATTTAATATCATAAAAAATGCCGGCTCTGGTCGTCGTGATAGATATACCCATGATATAACAAAACAAAGCTTAAAACACACCGCAAAACTGATCCAGTGACACCCTTTCCCAACCCATCCTGAACCTGTCCTTAGATTATTAGTACCACTCATAGCGTTATGTTCCAAACTTAAAGCTCTTCTTCCACCAACTTCATTCCGTTGCGCTTCATCTTATTTAGCTTGCGCTCGATAGAGTCGTGTTTAGTACGCACTTGCTCCTCGCGCGAAGCCACCTCTACTTCGAATTTCGCCACGGTTGCCCTCCTCTCCTTGCGTGCCTGGATAACCTTCTGCATCAACTCGCCAAACTGGTCCAGAAACCAATCGCCTGACCGCTCCCAGTCCGTAACTGTCATGCGGGAAAAGAAGTCACGCTGGTCCATGTCATTACGTGTCTTGTAATGGAGCAGTTGGGCCGGTAATGTCTCGCCGTGTCCAACCGTCGTTTGTAGAGCTGGAGCTACGGCTGGATCAAAGTCAAAGGGCTGTTTCTTGAGTTCCGAGTACTTCATTGCCTCCAGAGCCTTGTCGTCATAGTCGTAACTGGGCCGTCTGCGCTTTCGGAAGTTTTCGTCGCTAGTATGCCGCGCCAGTTTGGAAAGAATTGTAGTGATCGGGGGCTGCACTGGCTGTGGCATCTTGTGCAATTGGGCCTGGGCTTGGGCTAGCTGAGGTTTCGCTACCGCTTTTGCAGGTGCTTTACGAGCCGGCTTCGGTGTAGGCTGGTCCTGAGGCTCGTTCTTGTCGTCAAATACATCTTCGTCCAACTCATCCTCATCCAGCAGAGAATCGAGATCATCCTTAACAAAATCGAGTACTGTCTGCCGGTGGGGGACAATTGGGCGTGGTGGTGGAGGACGCTGGAAGCTAGTGACACGAGGTTGGGGTGGGGGCTGATCTATGATATCATCGTCATCGTCGGAGAATATGCTGCCAGCGTAGCTCGGTTGCTGTTGTTTTACCTCCCGCTCCCGCTCACGTTCACGCATAGCTAATTTTGAAGACAAGGGCTCGGGAGAGCCTCGATAGTCTGTTGTCATGCGTGGCGGTGCTGAAGAGTCTTGATATCGGGAGGGCGTGTGATCACTGGTATTCAACGACACTTTGCCATCCGTCACGTTGAACATCGGGGGCCGCGAGTCTCGACGAACCCTGGTACGGGAGGTGTCCATTCCAACGCCGACAAACACATCTTCCCGAAGAACTGCAGGCATCTTACTACTCAGGCTGATATGCTGATAACGGTGAGTATCGACGGTACTGGGGGGGTTGAAGTCAGACTCTGAAAGCACGGATTGACTCCAGATCCCAGCCGGCCGGCCCTCAACAGATCGGACAGATCGGGGGGATGAAGGCCGGACAGGACGTGGCGTGGTGATCTGGCCATAACCCGTATCCGTAACAGAACGTCCGCCACCAGGCTGTGCATTTGCAGTCGTTGAAGCCATAGGGATACGGGCAGCCGCAGCCAGCGATTGGCGCTGAAGAAGTCTGTTAGGCGTCTCCGATCGGCGCGGATCTGGACTGTTGCGGCCACCAAAAAAGTGAGCATTAGCATTGTTATTGTTATTGCTACCACTGCTTTTTTTTCCGTTGGTCAACGCATCCAGTGCAGATTCTAGCCCGTTGTTGCTACGAACGGTGCCGGCATCGCTAGATGCTTTGGCATAGGTGAGCAGCGAGCGGCCCAGGTTCGAGTGATCAGCCATCGAGGCTACAGCAAAGCCTGACAAGAGGCAGCCGGGCAATCAAAGCCAACGGAAGGTAGAAAAGGATACAGGCAGAAGATGGGATAGGTAGCGATGACGTCAAAAACACCCCTTTCAGCAGTCGGCGAGATTGAAGGAATTCTCAGCTCGACTACACACAAACAAAACATAAACACGAGCAAAGGTCTCTGTTTTGTTTTGTCTTGTAAGGCGCTGAAAATATGACAAAATAAGGCAACGAATTCCAAAGAGAAATTGTGTATTCTATAGATAAACAAAACACAATTTGCAGCCTAATGGTCCTTCTTTTTTTGCCAAAGCCGTTATTTCCTGTATTTCAGCAGAAGAGACGATGTTTATAGTCGTTGCTTTTAGACGCGTTAAAACGTGTTGCCAGTAATAGTAAGTGCCAGTCAGTTCCGTAGATGTCTACCATATATATTTTGAAGTCCTCCAAACAAAATAATAAATAGAAAGGCTACGCCGTTCAGAATAGAATTCAACAAATAAAAAGTATTAAAAAAAAGGTTACCGTGGGTTTATGCGATGTCAGACATAATCAGCAAGTAGATGGAAATCATAAAGTTATAGTGGAAAGAGACGCTTTGAAGTTCGTTGCCCTTGACAGCTAGCTTAGCAAAAAAATGAAAAAGGCCGCACCAAACCCTTATTCTATCTAACCCTAACTATAAAACTTGATATCTTTTTTTTCACATGCCAATGATACTTAATGTTTATTATTTGGCATCTTTTCTCATGTACGCTTTCTCAGCCCACCAAGTTTCTCCGGTTTCCGAATCCGTGATAGGGTATCCCTCCTTTTCGGTATCAAACATAGTATAACCCTGAGCTACATACCACATCTCGTTAGACTGCGCAATCTTGGGTCTTGGAATCTGGCGGTCATCATAACGCCACTTCTGCCAACGCTCCTGGCTGGATGATTTGTGCGATGTGGTATCGAGCAGGAACGTCTTGGCACCGCGGTCAGTCAGAAGCTTTTCTACCGTTTCCATGACAGCGCGGCCCAGCCCGAGGCCTTGGGTTGCGTGCGAGATGTACAGACTAGTAATCCACCAGAAATCACCAGTGGGCGCGAGGCCAAGGCTTGACGTGACTTTGGGAGCGGGTTGAATGGCAACGTGGCCGATGGGATAGAAAGCGCTGTTGGTGGGAGTCCGGAACTCAGCATCTAACGTCAGGGCTGTATCTTTGAGTACAGATGCCTCCTACAAAGAAAGTGTGTTAATGTCTCGTATAAAGCGCCATGGATGAGACATGACATAAACTTACTGCAGGGTACTTAGCGGAGTTTAGGAGAACTATTTCTTTCTGTTTCTCTTCAGGGACATCGGCACCGGGAATCTAAAAGCACGTCTCTATTAGTTACCGTATCAGCTGTTCTGTAGAGAAACAATATGCTTACAACCCAGTAAGTCGTTTTATCACCGCTTGACTGCATGGCAGACCATTCTTCAACTAGTCCGGAACCCCAACCACAGGCCACGCGCTGTTCAAAGTAACGCTTCTTGTGTTCATCCGACTCGGCGTCGTACGGGACAAGGGTGACTTTGCTGCCGGTAATCATGTTTGTAATCGAAATAGAGGGCGCTTTGCTGTTTATACAACAGAGTTAAGCAGGTGAAAGCCAAGTAGGACTTGGTGATCAAGTATGTATCTTGATTTAGAGAGTATAGAGATTGTGGTCTAGAGTATCTGATTTTATAAGTTCACGGGGAACAGCAAGTTTTTATGTCGATGGTTTCGACTGGGCTGTGCCGGTTCTAATCACTAATTAGGATATTGACGGGCTGATCGTATTATTAGTACATATGTAGGTAGGGTCATCATGAATTACTGCAGCTTCTCCCGAACATTATCACAGTTCTCCCGCTTAATCATTGTTCAAACTAAATATTTTACTATGCATAGAAAATACGACCTTTCAGCACGCTAGCCTCAATTGTAGGTATCCTTCATTTGAGCCGTCAAACAGATCCTCCGAAGTGTTACTCAGACCTTTATTTTCTTGGTTTTGCCTCAAGGTTCGTTTGTCTTGTTGGCCTCTTGAAATATGATGTGCTACGGGTTTTGTTAAAATCAATATTGCTACGCCTTGTATAGAGAACAAAGCATATTGACAATAGTAACAAGGTTGACTGACAACTAGAGAATCTGTCTTGTAAAGCCCGCCGAGGAAGCGTCCTTGTATTGACATGACGGTTACCTTAGGTAAATGGCCCCCGCTAATGATGATACCGATCCACTTCTACGCCCTTACAGGCCCTCCCAAATTCACGATTTGGTGGCTGTAAACGTAACCCTAAATGCGCCTCGAACTATTCCATATACATATGTAGTATGGAATTATGACAGTACGATACCTTTTGTCTTGGAATGATAGCACGAATTAAAGATAACTACTCGTTACTTTCCATGGATATGACCTTGCTGAGTTGAGCAGGTTTTTGAGAGCGATGATTTATGCGATGACGTACAAGATCTTACTATGTTCAAGCCCATGACTGGGTTCTATCAGATAGAGAAAACATAGCTAGATATTCATTTTACCAAAGACGCTCATATGACCTACATTTAATCATAGAAGACAGGAACCGTTCTGCATACTCGGCTCTGCAAAGTCTGTCTTGCCGCCAAGGCTGCATTGTTATGATTGGAGGGGGTAGCTAGTGTAGCCATGCGGTCGACCAATCGTGAATATAATAGTTGAGAAGCGTTAAAATTGAAGAGAACGACGTATTAAGAGCTTTTTTGTTTTGTTTGGTAAAGTCGAATTCAATTCCTTCCTAGCGCTGATATATCTTTCTCTTTCAAAAACCATGAAAAAAATCCTTCACTTGCCAACAAAACCCCTCTATTGAAACAATTAAGAAAAAAAAGAAAAAGACTATGAAACGAAAAAAAAGTAAACAAATAATGAGAAAATGAAAGTTAAAAAGCACATTTCGGGATGAATCGATACTACAGCGTGTAGTTGATGGTTGTATTGGTGAAGATAGTTAATTTTTGGTTGAAAAGTTTTGTCTAGCCGCTGAAACGGAATCTGGTGGCTTCTAGCTGGCCAAGACCATCACGAGGTGCGACATTGCGTCGGCGGTATGAGTTAGTGAAGTCTTGTAGGATTGTTCTTACTTGTCTGGTTTCTGTGACATCGCCAGACTGGAGACGGTCCTTGATCTTGACTAGTAGGGCATTGGCTTCTACTGGAGTGACAGTTCCGGCTGGTAATAGGACGATAGTGTTCTCAACCCAAGTTGTAGTCTCTTGAGGGAAGTTCTGGAAGAGATTGAGGAGAACAGAGCTGGCATTGGCGAAGCAATCCCGAGGGAATGTAATCATCATACCAGCCATGACCTGCTTCACTAGATGTTCACCACCCTTGAGAATCAAAGCCTTGACTACAGTCTGAAGCTCGAGAGCAACCTCAGACGATAGCGAGCCCGTAGCAGGATTACTGGAAGCATAGGAAATCAGGTCGAGCAGGAAGTGCAGAGTAGAAGAAAGAGGATCCCGGGATTCTAGAGTTAGGGCATAGACAGCAGCCTCAAATATGGGTGTGAGTAGGTTCGAGGGAATCAACCGTTGGGGATAGTAGAGGAGAGCATCAACGAGAAGACGGAAGAAATCTTCGACAACATCGGGAAGTTCGTTCGGGCGCAGCTCATTCATGACACGTAGGAAAGTTGTGGCCTGAGCTTCGAAGAAGGCGTAGATGTTGTTGGAGATTTCGGGACTAACGTGCTCACGGTCTTCCGAGAACTCACGCAGGATAGCACCACTGGCCCAGAGGAAGCAGCCTTCGCGTGAGCTAGTGAAAGCGGATGCAAGTTCGTTGGCCATAACGCCAAGTAGAGGGGTCATGGCAGTGCGGTAAGAGATGACCATGTTACGCCAGCACTTGCAGATACGCTCGCATACAGGAACGAACTGGATGAAGTTACGAAGAATGGTAGCAAGCATCTCAAATCTCTCTTGCCAGTACTTCACTGCAGGGTTCGCCTGACCTTCTTCCATGGTAGGAACAACGACCTGGACAAAGTAAGTGATGAGATTTAGGTGATCAGCCAGAATTAGCTTGCCCTCCTCGGTGGTAGCGGCGTTAGCCTTGGTAGCCAGACGCTGGAAGAGAGGATCACAGTATAGTGTCAGCAGCTTGTGGATCTCAGCGGTGGGCTGAACAGCAACGACGCTGGCAACACCTTCGGTGATTTCTTCTTGGCTGACTTCAGGCAGCTTGTCAAGGATCTGATCGTAGAATTTCTGAAGTTGGATAACTTGGCCACTTAGAAGATCACGGCAATCGGTGCAGAAGAATTTGATAGCCATTGCAGCAGCACGGATGATCTCCTTAGAGTCGGTCTCAAAGGACGAAACAATGTATGTGAACTGAGCCTCCAGGAATTCTGGATGAGAAGCGGTCCACTCGGTATAACGTCCAAGGACCATGATAGTAGCGAAGCGCAACTTTTCGTGGCTAGGAATCTGGACAAGAAGGGGGATGAGCTGAGGAAGGACAATGCTCTCGTATCTGTCAACCATGCGACCCATAGCGCGCATAGCAAATAGAGGCGCCTCAAGCTGTTGCCAGTGAGGGACTGAAGTAGCAGATGCCTGGGAGGCATAATTCTGCATCCAGAGGTTGATCGCATCTAGAACTTTAGTCAGGCACTCAGTGACACCAAGAACCTCGCAGCAGTCCTTTAATGTATCTCCCATCTGGTGACGGAATTCGCGGAACTTCTCCTCCATCTCACGATCACCATCAAAGAGATCGGTCTCATCTCCGGTCTCTGATGTGGGGTACTCCAAGTGCTTTAGGAGTATATCGATAAGTTTAGAGAAGACTGGAGCAAGGTGCAAGCGTCCTTGCATATAGATTTCCAGAACGAGGTACTGCTTAAGTTCATACCAGAAATGAAAAGTATGCTCAATGACGTCACGTTCCTTGTCTAGAGCAGCGCACTCCATGACGGCCTCGACCAGTGGGGCGAAAAGCTGAGGCTCGCGAGCAATAGCAACGACCCAAGATTCGGCGGCAATAGAGAAGATCTTGGTGATGGCCTTGTAAGACTCAATGTCCTCTTCCTCCACAAACTTTGCGATCAAGGGCCTTAGTTCGAGCAATTGCGGGAAAAGAATCTGAATGACATCGCGGTTGTCGTCGACTTCGCAGGTTTCGCGAAGGATGGCGCACAGGCAGTCGGCAGCTTCGATAGTCGATTTCTCTTCACGAATTGCAGTAAAAATTAGAGCCAGCAGTGGCGACTCGGCGATACGGTTGACTGGGACCTCCTTGAGCCAGGCAGCGACACACTCCAACAACTGAGGGTTAGACGCAGCTTCAGCTAAATGATGTTAGTCTTTGTCTGCACAACCATAGGTATATGCGCATAGGATAAAAACTCACGTGAAGATTGCGCATAGTTGGTTAGAAGTTGAACAACCTGTTCCGAGTTATTACCCAGGAGCTCAGTTGTGCGCTGGGTGAGCTCATCTTCCTATTTGACGGCAAATTCATTAGATCGTGGATGGTGATGTTGGCTGGGTGTGTGGATGGATGACGGCTAGGTATGAATCGGTCGAAGATATGTTGAAAGCGTATACAAATAGCTCGAAATGGAGGGGCTGCCCCAAGAGAGCGGAGGATTCGTCATATGATCGAACGTTGATCTATGAGCGGCACAGGCGGACTTGGTTGGGTTGGTAGGGTCGAGACATTGATGCTGGTGTTGGTTTTGGTGTTGGTTGTTACATACAGTGAGGGTGATTTTGCGACCTTCAGTGACCTCTTCGGGGAGAACACGAAGGAAATCGAGAATGGCAGCATGGCTGGCACTGAGAGCGGTGACGACAGTGGGAAGAACATCTTTCCAGTCCTTCATCTGGATGGCGAGGATGGCAAGAGAAACACAGAGCTGAACACGGATAGCCTTGGGGCCAGACGCAAAATGAGTAAGGAGGAGGAGCAGTTGGTCGCGAAGACTGGTCTTTTGTTCCTCGGGAATTTGTGTCGAAAGATCATAGGTGATCTAAGAAACGGAACGCAAAGTTCGTGTGAGCGATTGGAACAGATGAGGCGGCATCGAAGTCGGGATGGAGGGGTAACGCACCTTTCCGCGCAGTGTGATAGCGGCAAAGAGCTTCGCTTCGTCATCGGCAGTGGACTGGAGAATAGCGAAGACAGTATCCCAAGAGCCGTTCTAGACCCAATTGAAAACCGATATGTTAGTGTTGGATTCAATGGTGATATTGATGGAACAACGAGAGCAGTCGATGGCTCTTTAATTGCGAAACTTACCGATTTCTGGAAATCTTGCAAGAACTGCTGTGCCTTCTTCTTAGCGTCGACATCGCCTCCCCTCATAGTCACTACAGCCGCAAGCACATCGGCCATCTGGAAGACGGCATTGGGCATTGGTGATGCCATGATATCTGGTTGGATTGGTATTAGGCGCCTTTAAACCGGCAATGTAGGGAGTTTTGGAGAAAAAGAAAAGACGAGAAAAGCAGAGTATTGCCTGGAATCGGGTTGTTACAAACGAGGAGCGAATGGAATCAAAGACCGAAAGAAGAAAAAACGCAGAGGAAGAGGCAACTTGGTATGGCAGAAGCTGGACAGAGAGTCCTACAAGATCAACCACTCAAGGCGTCTTATGGGCGGGGATTGTATTCGTAGGGTTTGAGTCGAGTTAACGTCCAACGTTGGGTCTGCTGACAAGGCGACGTGAAAGACTGATAGTTACTAGAGGGAAATTGGAGACTTGAATGAGAGAAAAAGTCACAATTCCCAGGAAAATAAAAAGAAGCGATGGCCCCGTAAGCACAAAGGCAGTTTTGCAGTAGAAAATTGCAGTTTGGGTAGGCAGGAAAGACAAAACAACAGACGATGAAATCACTGAGTGGGATGGAGGGGTTCGTGAATATGGTGAAAATGAAAAATTTGGGAGTAACCTCGAACGAGTCAGGCGCAGGGAGAAAAGCAATAAACAACAGCTACAGATAATTCCTCAGATTTCAAGCCAACCTTCAAACGGCAGCCTTTTTAGCTCCTCAACTCCTGGGCTAAAGTTCCAGATGCAGCGAAAGATGCTAGAAGCTACCACTAACAAAGGCCGCCCATCCCAAAACAATGAAGCGTACGCCACAAGTCGGCCCCTCGACGCCGCATTTTTGCCCCGCATTGCCACACCGAAAGAGCTCAACTAGAACATGTCAAAATGCAGCATCTGCTCAGATACATTTGACCTGCGCCCCCTAGTACTGATTGGAAAAAAAGAAAATTGGTGCCGACAAGGCTGGCAAAGCTAAGACATAGAAGAAAAAAAGGGAGTACTTCAGCACAAATAGCAGGAAAATACTAAGTATTCCTTACTTAGTCTTCAAGAGCTGCCAGGTGGCAGAATAGGTTTTTTTTTCTTTTCATTTTTTTCATTAATCTTATGGAGCTTTAGAACTATGAAGATGTAAGTATACAGTGAATTTCAAGCTAAAAATACAATTTGCAATGCTAAAGCTCCTGTTTGTAGCCTATAAAAACATACATGTATAACCAAAAGCTTCCAGAATGTATTTGACACCCAGAAAAGATGTAAAAATGCAACTAAAACCTCCCAAAAGATAAAACCAGAACAGAGAAAGTAGTCTTCCGCTACTAAAGCCAGAGCATCAGCTGTCTGCATGATCAGATCAATGGCCCTATCATCATCTATGTTGAAGATATCAGCGTCAGACTCAGTCAGAGAGCAGCACCATACATATGATTGATCAGAAATATGATGGATAATTTATTCTGTAGGGAATAAAAAAATGGTAACAAAAATCATGTTGATATCCTCGATTGAAGACGTCCTTGTAATGCAATTTTTTCTTTAAGTATATACATAGTGGCAAAAGAAATGAAGAATATGGTGCACTTTGCCAGCTGGCAGCCTATGAGGACAAGGTGAGGAGTACTTAATATTTTGTGGGGCTAAGTACCTTTTTGAAGACCCCCTGCCATTTGTGCTGAAGTACCAATGTGCGGTGCTGAAGTACAAAGTCCCAAATAAAATAAACATCTGTAGAACAAGATCCAGCCTTGTCCTCGACCGCTTCTGGCCCAAATCACTACTAAACCGACGTCGACGTTCTGATCTAGACAAAACAACCCACCTGTGTCTTTATAAGCCAATTACGAACCGCCTCGAAATACCGGTACGAAGAAGGTCCTTTCCTATCGACAAATACCCTACAGTCTCCTCCAACTCTATCCACAATGACTGGTCGTGGTGGTGGCGGTGGTCGTCGCGTTCTGCTTCCTCCTATCAACTTCATCTTCAAGCTCCTCCAGTCGCATACTACGGTCCAGGTGTGGCTGTACGAGCAGCTTGGTATCCGCATTGAGGGAAATATCCGAGTATGTTGACCATCTGTGCAGGCTTCGTATACAGTCTACTAACTCAATTTGTAGGGTTTCGATGAGTTCATGAACCTGGTGCTGGATGATGCCGTTGAGGTTAAGATCGTGACTAAGACCAACCCCGAGGAGATACGGACGCCATTAGGTAATTTTTTTCCACGCCGGACAAAACTCTAACGACTTTACTAACAACCGGTGGGATGTATAGGCCAAATTCTGCTGAAGGGTGACAATGTCTCTCTGATACAATCTGTTTAAATTATAGCCATACTCTGTTATGGATACACGGACAAAATAGCTACGCCATGTCACGATCAGACGAACCGGACGAGAAATTAAAGCTTGGGAGGGGCTAGAAGATGTATAGTGATACGCTGTAGAAAGAATTCGTGGCCGACGCGATAGCTTCTTGGCTTCAAAAAAAACGGCGGCTATATCAACCTCTCTACAATCATCTAAGGGACTAAGAAGGCTTAACATGCCAAAAAGTTACGCCAGACAGGGTACGAGATGCTTTATGTTCTCCTCGTTTTACACAACTCACATCAGCATCTTCAGAGTGACTGATGACGGACAACAATGACCTCCTTGGAGTGGAACTCTTTTCTGATTTTGGGATTACTTCAATGATGCGGCCTCTCTTTCTATTTGCTGTTATTTAATGATCTTCTTTACTGTTACACTCATCAACAGCGTAATCAAATGACATACAATCAAAGATTTAACCTTGGTGAATTATTGAGCCGTCTCCTAGTACCACACCATCCAATAGTCTATCCTGTGAACCAGTTGGAAGTTCATATCTCTCTGCAAGGTTTGGAAGATATTGCTCTTGTAGGCCTAGCCCGTAAAGAGATATTGGTGACCGAGATGCTAGAGTAGCATAGCGCTCAAAGAATAAATCGTAGAAGCCCCGGCCATGCCCCATCCGCTTTACACCGCCGGACGGATCAGAGTCAAAGGCCAAGCCAGGAACGAGAACCAAGTCGAGACTTGCCAGATCGACAGTCTCTGCGGTTTCTCCAAGCACACGTTGACGGGTGTCAACAGTAGCTGGATCGAGGCTGGGGATACCCCATTTATCAGGCTGTAGTGACTCGTAATCGTCCAGATCACGGAGTCGGACCATGTCCATTACCCGGTTGGGTGTACATACAATATGCGATGGCGTCTTGTGGAGATATGGGATGTAGACTGCCTTGCCCGACTCAAGTGCATGCTTCACGATGTCTCGCGTCTGAATTTCACTAGATGGCATAGATAGAAAGACACTAATGCTTGAAGCCTTAACGTACGGCGGGAATGTCTTGAGAGTCTCGAACACTCTTTGGCCTAGAATACGTTAAGAAGGTTAGAAAAAAAAAGAAGGAAAAAAAACGCAGCACGGAACATAGGATTCAGCACGATAGACTGACTGACTTTGGGCCAAGATGGACGCCTCTGAGATGTGTTTCAGAGACCCGCGGATAGCATTTCGTAGTTGCTGCTTAGCAAGGACTAGCGTAGGAGATGCCATGGTTTGTATGAGGTCAATAGAGCCGATATCAAGAATGGTGCGTTGTTATAGCTACGCTCCAGTGACACAAAGTATCTTAGTAGCGGTGACTCTATCCTTTTAGATTTCTTTTAGGCTTAAAAGTGGCGAATTAGAGAATTAAAGTCAGTGAGTCTAGCTTGAGCCCCGCTAATAGTGTCTACACAGTTGTATGTGCATATCTATGTGTGTAGATCATCAACACCAGACACCATATCAGTAGAATCTACATGGAACTCGACTTTTACAAACAAGGATCACCAGTTGTACACATTAAGCTATGTATTTGCAATTGCGCATTATATCTGCAATTGTAAACATTGTCTTTTTTCACCGATCATACCGGCAGTGCCAGAAACTTCGTTCACATGACGCAGATCGCTGGGCGCAGCTTGTATAATCATGCGCCCGACAGATAGTATATCTGTACAGAGTAGTTGTTCAGATAAAGCTGATTCCTACGCTAAGAAAGCACTATGTAAACACTATAAATGGAGGGGGTCACGCTGTGGGATCTGTCACCTGAGATCATCACCCTTCAAACATCTAAAATATGCGATTGGTGGCCGTAATGAGCATATCTCTGGAGACTTTGCGCGGAATGTACTGAGGGGTAAACGAACCTGTGAAGCGATGGAAGACTTGGTAAGCGATAGAATATCTAGGGTCAAGAATAGTAACCCTTTTGACACACGGAACCACCAAGTGAATAACCTCGATACCCCCTACGATAGGGACTTCTAAGAGGCAAGGGAAGATTTTGTATGCAAGATCATATGTATACAGGTATCTGTGCACATCAATGAGGCTAACAGTCAGAGGCCTTCAGCGCCTTGTGAAACATTCATTCTCCATTGACTGAACACAAGAATTCCCCCAGATGCGAAAGTAAGAAGAGTCTTTCAATGTGTGGAAGCTCCAACTATGCACTAAACCTGTACTGGTCTAGTGCGGCCTGAATTATTCCATTTAGAAGAACTAGGAGGTTATTGCGGGCTACCAAAGATGATCGAGGGTACGTATAAGATATATAACAGCCCAATGATTTCGTTATAGAGCGCTCATAGTACGAAGTGTTTCTTGAAGTGGCCGGTTTCCACATATCAGTCGCTGGATACCTGAGTGCATTGCTACTTAGCTATACATGGGCCATGGTTCACATTGTAGTTCACTGTTTGCATTCCTAGAAGACTTTATATAGTCATATCTCATAGTGCAGTGCACAAAGGTTGTTGAAGACATTATCGATATCTGGGCGGAAACATGGCACTCCCTAGTCTCAATGGGCCTTTCACACCGACTGATGGACCTCTTGAAAGAAGCAAAGGCCATAGCTGTACTTACTAGCCAGTGCCCAATACATCAATAGTTATTAAAACATGATGACAAAAGATTCGGCGAGCAAAGGTCATTATACAGCTTGCTCTGGCGAATGAGAGTGCTCGGATTCACAATCACGCATCAAATAGTGAACTGTGACTTTAGTAGAGGCACTACACATCTTCATAGCTCTATAGCTCCATAAGATTGATGAAAAAAAAGCCTGAACACTGCTGCTTTTCTGATTCATTATGAAAAGAGAGGTAGATCAAGAGCTCGTCGTTTCCATTCTACATCTCTACAAGTTTTAAAAATTTTACTGCTGTCCCTACTATAGTATCCAAATAAAGGCGCAAAAGTCATAGTTCCCAGATCTAGACTCTGAGACAGAGGCTAGAAAAGAGGCCAGAAACAGGATAGGTGTTAGGGCGAGCAAAAGAAGACACCCACCTTAACCTGCTGATATTAGTGGCTGTTGATATCTGTAAAATCTGTTCTCGCTAACGCAGGCGCGGAGCCCTAGTTTTTTATTCTTAGTGACATTGAATGGTTTTTTGTAGATTTTTATCAAGCCCAAAGAAAGAGAGGCTGGACGGAGTTTACAAAAAAGACAAGCGCACTCCCCTCTTCCGCAATAGCTCTAATATGTGGCCTGGTCTTCAATGAGACGCCGATCATAAAATGCTCCCCATTGTACAGATAGCATTAGTAGTAGCGTATATGTAGTATCTCTGCTGGAGTGGTGGAGCTCGAAAGAAGAACATTTCGCCAAGAGAACGTCTGGCCAGTCGAGGTTTGATAGTGCGGCGGCCTGGCAATGATGTTGCCATCGAGCATCTTTTGGGCTAGCAATATCCAGGGCTTTATGATGATGAACGGCGGGCCGCTAATTCTATTTCCAGCCGTGGTCGATGCTCTTCAAGAGAAGACAGCATTGTCTGAGTCGTTTTGGGAAGCTCAAGTTCAGGGAACATCCCAAGCACAGCACGATAATAGGTATACCAAGAACATGGGTTAAGTGGAACAAGCACAAATGCTAGATATAGCACTACAACTTAGTTGTACATGTATAGATGAACTAATGATAAACTAGCCGGAACAAAGCCTTCGCCTGAGAACATGAATGTCTTGATAAAAGATATGGACACTAGTACATATCTTAGTCCATACGGAGCAAAGAAGTCATACGCACACGCACTTGCAGCAACATGGCACGGCACGGTTTCTTATCAGGCATTTATGTCTTGGTTTAGCGCATACTTGGCCAGTACTGGAAGAACAACTATAGCGAGGCTACCAACACCACGCATGCTACTACAGACGTAAATACAGCGCATATAAACGACTGTTGGCGCCATAATAAGCCTAGACAGAAGGTATCTTAGCATTTTCCCGTTTGCGTGTCTCTAGAGGCTGTCAGCTTGTAGATGCGACATGATTCATAATGTACATATCGCCCAGTTAGCGTAGGCATTATTCGTTTGGCGCCGCAACGTAAGGCACAGAGATGTCTAAAAACCGATAGATATCTCAAAATCCTAAAATGGGTCAAGCGGCGGCGTCGGCAACAACAAAGAGAAAAAAAAGAATTCTCTACATCATGGCTCTGTTAGAAGATTCTTTTTCGGTTATCTAATCTGATCAATCGGAATCAGGCTAGTCCGACATGCAAGTCCGAGCAACAGCCAAGGAACCAAAACTTCGTCCAGGGCCCCCCAAGTCCTGGAGACTGCGATCTCAAAATTATGCATGCAACGGCAATCCATATTGCTTGGCTTGGTTTTCTTCTTCTTTTCTTTCTGCTCTTCAACAACCGGACACCAGCCGGTTGGCTAGTTTGTAAGCAAGCTCGGTTGTTGGGATTCAATATATGGCAAGAATAACAGGAAGACGCAAAGTAGATATGTATCAACTACAGACAAAAGAACAACTCGAGACACTGCTTCTGCATTGCATCGCATTGCATCGCATCGCAGGATTGCGCTGCACGCTCTCAAAAGGGAAAAAAGTACAGGTCCTGCAAAAAAGCCTGCACATGTCAGAATCCGACGACGACACTTTGGCAAAAAAGGCCGGCCACAAGAAATCGGGCTGGCTGTGCTTTGGCGTGCTCGGCCATGAATTACAGGCCTATCTAGTGAACGCTGTACAGCTATAGTGGATGTCGCCGTTGTGAATTAAGCCGGTCGCTGCTTGGGCTTAGTGGGTTCTTGAGCGAAACTACGCTAGAGAAGCTTGATTACAGCTGTAGTAGAAAAAGAAGAAAAGAAGAAAAATATAGATGCAGTGCAGTGCATGGGCTCGAACCGGCACTGTAACGACTACGCAATTAGGCAGTATAGACACAGTCGCTGGCTGATATACGCACTGCCGATTCTTAGCATCAACAATCCCCGAGATTCAGACTCGTCGTTATACTCCTTGCCATCACTAAGAAAGACTCTGACAGAAACCCCTGACGCTTATGGCCCAGTGCCAATATAAATACAATACAACTACAAATACAGACACCTACTGTTGTCACGCAGTCACTCGACCACGCCTTTTAAGAGCCACCCTCGTCAGCATCAGCATCAGTGACGCAACGGCTCAAACAGGAAGCTCAGGAAGCCTGTCTTTTGATTTTTCTACTATGGAAGATACTAAGACCACCCCTTCCCTGCTGCCACAATACCAGAGTACCAATTGTACAAATAAGTTCATCACGTTCAAGAGAGAGGCACCCCACCCCTGGTTTTCTTTGCCTAAGTTAGACTGCACGCACTTTTTGTCTTGGAACCCATTTCTACTGGCCCATTCTTTGCATAAAACAGCCCATTATCAGCGCCCTGCTGCCTATACTTACTATACCGCACCAACTGCCTAGCCTCTGCTTATTTTCAGTAGCCAGTGTAATACTGCTTGTCTACTGCTTCCCAGGCATCCACCACCCTCTGGTCCAAGTTAGACACACGCCCCGAGGAGTAAATACGCAAAATAGGAGCCGCTTCGTCTAGCATGCTGCAAAGGTAAAGGTGGTGTGGGCTAGAAGGTCGACTCTCTCGCTAGCCAGCCAGCTGGGCCTCTTCTCTCCTCACTTCGTTGACCACACGCCCACCCCGTCTTATAAGTGAACCGCCCGCCCCGATCCGTCCCGCCATGCTTCGTTCTTCATCACCTGGGGCACGGCGGACTCGTCCACCCTCTTCTTTCTCTTCCGCCAGCTCAGAATCTCGGGCTGCCTCTCGGACGGCCAGCACTGCCCACCGTCTTGTCCCTTCTAGTCTTTTGGCTTCACCATCTGCTGTACCGCTGCAAAGTTCACGCCTGCTGGATCCCAGTCCACAAGGCCCTGCTCTTTCTGCACCGCAGCAACGACTGAAACGCTCTGATTCTTCATCCTCGCAAGATTCGTTTGTGTCTTCACTCTCTCTTGATCCGTCCTCGTCGTTGAACCCTCCCATAGAGTTGAAGGGAGTCCGTCGATCCAGGGCCGCTATCGCTTCAGCATCCCACAGTAGCCAAGATCAAGCGTCAAGCTCTGGGGCCCAATCCACCCAAACCATGGCGTCCCGCACGCCCTTTCTAGCGGAAGATGATGCTGTATCCTATGGCACAATCTCTCCGCCTGAATCTCCACCACAGAAGAAGCCACTCGATTCGAAAGGAGACCAAGACTCTGTCTCGCTGTCTGGCGAGGACACCATCATCGATGTGGACAATGAAAATGCCGGCCATCCTCTCGAGGACTCGCCATATGACGCTGTCCGCGCTGCCGTCTCACCAACCGACGACATCACACTATCTATAAACACTCCACGCATGTGGGCGCTGTCGATACTCTTCAGCATACTCGGCTCGTCTACTAATCTCTTCTTTTCGCTACGATATCCGAGTGTAGCCATCACACCCGTCATCGCCCTCTTACTAGCACATCCTCTCGGTCTTTTATGGGATTTCGTACTCAAGCGGCCAGCCGATCCCCACGAACACTTTGAACTAGGCGTCCTATCCAGCCGTTCCAACGTCTCGCTTCGCTATGCCTCCCGTTTCCAGCGCTGTCGACTGTGGCTTGGCCAAGGCTGGTGGAACGAGAAAGAGCACACTTGTGTCTACGTCAGTAGCAATGTCGCATTTGGCTTTGCCTTTGCTACCGACGTCATCGTCGAACAGAGCAAGTTCTACAAGCAAGACGTTTCCATTCCCTACCAGCTGCTTCTGACGCTCTCCACCCAAATCCTGGGCTATGCCTTTGCTGGTCTGACACGGCGATTTCTGGTTCGCCCTAGCAGTATGGTCTGGCCCGGTACTTTGATGTCCGCATCTATGTTTTCCACTTTGCACAAGGAAGAGAATAAGCCAGCGAACGGCTGGCGCATCAGCCGCTGGCGTTTTTTCAGCATCGTATGGCTAAGTGGGTGTGTGTTCTACTTCTTGCCCGGCATGCTGTTTCCAGCCCTCAGCTACTTCAACGTCCTGACATGGTTTGCGCCTAAGAGCGTCGTAGCTGCGAACCTGTTCGGTGTCGTGTCTGGTCTAGGCCTGTTTCCCATGACGTTCGACTGGGCCCAGATCACATATATCGGATCGCCTTTGCTTGTGCCTTTCTGGGCTGCAGTCAATGTTGTTGCCGGTGTTGCCGTCGTCATGTGGATTCTGGCACCAATCATGTACTACACCAACGTACTATACTCGGCCCACATGCCCATCCTATCGGCATCTGTCTTTGACAACAAAGGCAAGGTTTACGATGTCAGCCGTATTCTCACCAAAGACTTTGTCTTTGACCGTACAGCCTACGAGGGCTACAGTCGTGTGTTCTTACCCATCACCTATGTGCTCAGCTACGGCGTACAGTTTGCCGGTCTAGCAGCACTACTCACCCATACCGCGTGTTGGTATGGCCCGGATATATGGCGTACTTGGAAGGCCTCGCTACAAGAAGCCCGGGCTGAAAAGAGCGGCCAGCCTCTGTACCAGCCTGTTTCTGATAATGATGGCTCCGGCTCTGCATCGGCGCCCGTCTTGAACTCTAGACCGAGCACTGCCGACTCGCTTAGAAGGTCGCCGACAGGATCTAGCTTTGGCCGTGAAGATGTCCACACGCGTCTCATGCGCCGCTACGAAGATGCGCCGATGCTATGGTATCTCATCACCTTTATTAGCATGGCAGCGATCGGCATCTTTGTCGTTGAATAGTAAGTCTCAAGCAGCATACTTCGACATAAACCTCCAACCAGCTACTAACTATATTCAAGTTACCCTGTCCATCTTCCGTGGTACGGGCTACTCCTGTCCCTTGGCATCTGTGCCGTCTTTTTCATCCCCAACGGCATTGTCATGGCTGTCACCAACCAGCACAGCAGCATATACCTCATCTGCCAGCTAGTCTGCGGCATCGTATTCCCCGGCCGCCCTGTAGCCAACATGGTTTTCGTGACTTACGGCTACATATCGTCCGCCCAGGGCATCAAGTTCGCCGCTGATATGAAACTGGGCCATTACATGAAGATTCCTCCTCGCCTACTCTTCCAAGTACAGATGGTAGCTACAATCATATCGTCGTGCACTCAGATCAGCGTGCTGAACTGGATGTTCCGCAATGTACGTGGCATTTGTACTGCCGATGCCGTCAATGGATTCACATGTCCATTCGCACGTGTTCATTTCAACGGTTCTATCCTCTGGGGTGTCGTCGGTCCCGGCGAATTCTTCGGCCCCGGTGCCTTGTATCGCCCGCTAGTATGGTGCTTTCTAGTCGGCGCCATCCTACCTGTACTCGTCTGGCTCTATGCCCGCAAACGCAAAGATAGCATTGCCCAGCACGTCAACTTCCCCGTCATCTTTGGCACCATGAGCTGGATTCCACCGGCTACAGGCCTCAACTTCTCAGTGTGGGCATTAGTCTGCTATATTTTCAACTTTGTCATCCGAAATCGTGCTAGCGCTTGGTGGGCCAAGTATACGATGACTCTAAGCGCTGCCTTGGACTCCGGCCTTGCCTTTGGCATAGTCACCGTCTTCTTCGCTTTTGTCTATCCCGGCATCATGGATGGCTTTTCATGGTGGGGTACTGAAGTCTACAAAAAGGGCTGTGACTGGAATGCTTGTCCATACAAGGAGATTCCAGACGGCGACATCTTTGGTCCGCCGAAGTGGTAATCTCTCAAGTCACAACAAGACAAAAACGGAACCAGTCTACTTGTATCTATTGTATGTCGGGCAGCATATATCTATAAAAAAAGAAAAATCTTTATGTAATCTTGTAACCTTGTAACCTTGTATCAAACTACAATTTTCTTTTTTTCTTTTTTTTTAAGAATATCATCTTTTGCCAATATGTTTTTCCATGTACTTTTTTCTGTAGTCATATTTATTACTTCTTTGATCTTTAGATACCCAAATAAGTTACATAGTTGAGCTTTTAATGTTCCTAGAAAGAGTAACAACGTGTATATTTATCCCAAAGGTTGTATATTGAAATTAACAAGTGTGTATTGCTATTAAGAGCAATGATAATAGAAGTAATGAAGGGTATCTTTGTATATGTATCTTGGAGTTTCTTCGTCGTTGTTATTGTTGTCGTTTGTTTGATCCGATGATTTCTTTTATAGCGTGATACACAATAAAAAATAAAAAATTAGAAGAGATAAGAAAAGTCGTGATCATAGTAGACTCCTTCTTTTTCCTTCCATCCTTGGGCAAATCCTCCATGCCTCTCCAGTCTTAATCTGTATTTCCTTAGCCTTCTTGCCTTCCACTCCACTTCACGCGTATCTTATCATGAATCTCCTTCTCGCGAAGCATGTTCTTCATAAAACTCCAACGTCAACGCCGCTAAGAAACCGGGAATACATCCTTTGTCTCGAACCCAGAACTGGATGAGGCTGCTGATACGCTGGGCAAATTCGCTACGTGGGCCACCGCCGACCTTCATCGTACCACGCTCGCCATCGAAAATGATGGAGTTCTCGTGCTCATCGGTGCCGGATGGGTAAAACGTTGATTCTACCCGCATCTTGCCGTTGGGCATGAAGACTACCGTCCAACCTAGCGTGCTGAAAATGGCTTCTTTGAACTCGAGCGATTTGGCGGCCCATACCTCCTTTAGGCGCTTGATCGACTTGTGCGCTGATGTCGTCTCGTTCTTGGCTGCTTGGACGTCACGTTGAGCCGCAGCGAGTTGAGATGCTGGTATAGTCTCGAATTCGGGCGCATTGCCTGACCGAACTGCTCCCTGAACCAGAGCTAATAACTCGGTGTTCTCTTTCTTGAGGGCGTGAAGTGTCTCCATCTTGACCTTTTCAACCTCGGACGTTGGGTTGTTGCGCAACGCAAGAATGCGCACTTTGCTAGTCTTCTTAGCTGATTCGAGCTGCTTCATAAGCGCGATCACGTCCTTTTCTCTCACCGCAAGCTTGTTCTGTACAGTTGAGAGCTCGTCTTGCGCCGTCCGCAGTTTGCGTGTCATCTCACCGATCTGCTCCTGGGAAGCACTATCGGCTTCTTCAAGTGCAGCACGGGAGCGCTTAAGACCTACGGCTGCCTTGTCACCTCCAGCGCTAATGATGTCTTCCAATGATGTGATGTCCTTGTGAAGCGTCTGCACCTCGCCCTTGTATTGGTCAACGAGCTGCTCAAGGCACTGTATACGGCCTTCAAGATCCTGTATGTGCTTGGTATGTGCTTCATCATGGCTATTGCCGTGGAATGTCACATCCTCGGCATCATAGGACTTAACCTGGGCGCGTAGATATTCGACTTCCTTGACAGCTAAGGCACGTTGTCTATCTAAGCGTAGTACAGCCTTGTTGTCGCCAGTAGCTGTAGCTGCCGTTCGGGCCTTCTCTAGCTCAGTTTTGAAGGCAGCCTTCTCATCATTCAAAGTCTTGACTGTTGACTCAAGAACAGACACTTCTGTCTGAACACCGCCTATCCTCTCAACTAAAGACGCTGTGTTGAGTCTTTCTTGGACAAGGGCGCGGGCAATATCTTCTGGCGAGGTAAACTCAAGTTCTGCTTCGGGGTTCTCGGCAGCAGCACGAAGATATGATGTCCATGAAGAGCGCTCTTCTTCGAGGCGCTGTATTTGAATCTGGGCTTCGCCAAGTTCCTTCTCGATATGCTCAGCGGCGTCAACCCGTCGTTGAAGTGAACGCTTCTCTTCTTCGACTATTTCGACAGCCTTGTGGACCTGGCGGAGGTGCTTCAACTCGGTTATGTAATCGCGGTTGGAGGCTTCGAGAGTACGAATATGCGAAACCTGGTCGGAAAGTTCGCGCTTGATAATGGCCATTGTCTCGACATCACCGGTCTGGGCCTTGAGTCTTAGAACCTCGGCCTCCAGAAAGCCAATATTTTCATCTCGTTCTGTGACAAGTGCTTGAGTCTTTTGTAGCACATCCTCTCGTGCCTGAGTTTCTTGTTCTAGATCTTGTACTATTCGAGTATTTGACGCCAGTTGCAGTTGCAGGTCAGATATGATCTTGTCGTTCCGTCTTTGCGCATCGGCTTTAGCGCTAGTGAGTTCTTCAACAGATTCTTCCAAATCTCTACTGCGGTCTTCGGCGGAGCGTAATCGTCGTTCGAAATCGGACTTTTCTTGGGCGACGGTATCCCGAAGCTCCTGGATCTCGTTCTGCAGTTTTTCGGATTCACGTGTTGCTTGGACGGTCTCGCTTTCGGCAGCTTGCTTCTTCTCAAAGTCTTCTTGACCGCGACGCTTTTGGTCTTCGAGTTCGGTCGTGTGGCGCAAGACGTCGCGGGCATGGTCGTCTTCCATAACGCTAAGGCGATGGCGCATAGTCGCTAGCTCGGCCTTGAGCTCTTCGATTTGCCGACGCTGAAGCTCGTAGCCCTCGGCGTCTGGTGGCGCAACATTCTCCTTGGAGCTTTCACATGATGTGCTTGCAACTGATCCCGCTCGTGATCCAGGTCGTTGGGGGAGCGATTCTCCGGTGAGTAAGTTGTAACTGGGAGTGGCCGTGGCACGGAAGTTCGTCTTGAAGCGAGCCATTCTATGTTAGAAATCTCTTGTTGGTCTACGAAAGTCTTGTCTAATCCCAGAGTTCCTCGAGGTCGCCCTACTGTCCAAGTCCAACAGCAGTCTAAGAGCTTGAGGAGAGGGAAGACTATGGAGCGCTTACCCTTGCGGTTGAGGTGCTTCGTGGCCTGGGAATAGATCCAGGACCAATGGTAGATCGGAATCGGCTGGAAGCTGTGGGTGCTGCGACACGCGAAGCTGGACGCGCAGAGCCTGGCTCCTGGGGAGGGTTTCGTCTCATTGCCAATCTTGATTGGTATGCCAGCTAGGGTTACGATAGTCGGTATGTAGTTGGTCGAGAATAATGTCTGGCGGTTGTTGTATCGCCGGATTCACCAGCAGAGTAAAGATTGTAGAAGAAAAATGAAAAAAATAAATGGTAAAGAAACAAGACGTAAGTAAACAAAGTCCAAATCCCACGCTACTATTAAAGTGTCTCTGTTTTCATGTGCGCGACAAGCTAGGCTCAGTTTACAATTAGTTTATTATGGATTTATGCAGCCTTGCTTGAAGCTCGCAGGGGTCTTGTATCCACTTTAGACATTGTTGTTGTCACGTGGTTGGTAACCCTAACTTCGTATTGTAATAAAATAATGTGAATGTAGAGGTTTTGTTAAGGATTGTGAGAAGAATTGTGTAGATATGACAGATGGAAAACTAGTAACAAAAGGACGCGGTGAAAAAGGTAACAACAGAACAAATGGAATAAAAAACAGTAAGAGCAAAGGTATTGATATTGAAAAAAAAGAAATGCACATAGAAAAATGTAAAGTTAGTAAAATGATGGTAAGTGGAAAATGGCATGGTCGCTAATGACGGCAGAAATATAACCGAACAGGGAACGAATAGAAGATGTTTCAGGGAAACAGGAGATCAGAATGGAAGATGAACAAATAAAACAACCGACAAAGGAACGCCCAATAGCAGCCCGACGCCAACAGACAAGTAATAATGTGAACAAAGAAAAAAAGGACAAAAGAAAACAGTGGCGGCTAGACTCCATCTGTGGGTCCGAGTATATATGACGGCAATAGTGATAGTAGAAACCTCTATCTTTGCAATAACAAAAGGAAAGAAGAGCAAAACCAACATATATAAGAACACCGACATATACAACTCCAATACACCAATTTCCTTACCACCCCCTTCCTTCCCAGATATCCCCTCCGGATATGATTGAAATAGCGGATTATAAAACAGAAGAAACTAAAACGAGAGCAACACTCCGTAATGGAGACCAAGAACATGATAGTACGAATAGAATCGCAAAGATATTACACGCACCCGTGGATACTAAAAAATGCTAGATAGGAAATCATCCCCCAGCGCATTTCACTTAAGGTGATGAGGTGATAGCAGAAGACTGTGTAGTGACAGGAGTATCGTCATCTGTAACAGACTCGTACTTTCCGCTGGCAACCTTGAGCACTAATGGCACTGGGATCCACTTGGCATCAGCAGGCAAGCCGGTCGTTCTAGGCGAAGGCTCATCGGCAAACGGGTCATCCTCAAGGTCGATGCCCTTGCCCTTGGTCTCCTCCTGACGGGAGATAGAGATACCAGCAAGTGATTCTGTGGCGTTGTGTGGAGAGAACTCCCAGCGAGCATCGATGTGACCGGGAGTCGGAGGGCTATCAATACCAGAGATCTGGCAGATGATTTTGTGAGGCTCGCCCCTCTTCAGATACAACTCAGCCATACGCCAGTACACAACATGGCGCTCCTTCAAGTGAGTACCGGCAGGTTTCGACTTGACACCAGAGGCTGCACCCTTGTAGTTGATAGACACGGCAACATTCTTGAGCACAAGCTCGTCGCCTGAGAAGCCTTCGTACAGGCTAAGTAGGATACGCAGGTTGAGGGCATCCCCACGCGTAGTCCAGTGAGGCTCGATCGAGAGAGGCAAGTGTTTCGAAAGCGACAATCCAGACGCATCATCCGAATGAATGCGATAAGTGAATGCAGTAGTAGTGCGATTCAGATGTGACAGATTCAGCAGATACTGGTCGTTATGGCCTGGCAGAGAGTGAACAAAGATTCTGTTGGGCCCAATGGCTTCGAGGTTGGTGAAGTTGTTGATGAGAATAGTTTCTCCTAGATGGCAATCCTGTTAGTATACATTTGGCTGACATGTAGGTACCTCAAGGTATACATATGCTTACTCTTATCATTGTCAATAGGCTCCGAGGGGCGGTAACCGAATGCGATTTCACCATTCATCTTAAGGGATTTTAGACCAGAGGGAGTGAATGTAGCAGCCACAATCTCGATGATAGAAGAGGACAGTTCGTCACCCGAAAGGTCTGGGTGGCGGAGTTGATGGGCACCGTAAAGACTAGTACCGGAACGAACTGACTGAGTATCTGATCCAGTAGTCGGTAGGCTCATATCGGTGGTTAACGCAGCTAATGATGGGGGCTTTTGGGGCTGTGTTGTCTGGGCTTGTAACTTGTCGGGAATTGTGAGAGAAGGAGGAACAGCAGGCAAGCCAAGAGCTTGGCCCATACTATCATGCTGCTGGGAAGCAGCAGGCACATAGATAGTATTGCGTACATCTCTTCTTCCACGTATAGTCGCGGTTCTCTTGGAAGGCATATGCATCGATAGCGTGCTAGCGACGTTAGACAAAGCAGCTTCCTTTTCTTCGGGATCTTCTTCGCCGATGGGCTTATTCTGAATGCTGAGCTTGAATATGTGCTCAGTTTCGTTCTCAGCTGCGGCTTCCCGTTGCGCCAAGGTGATCGGATCTACAGCATCAGGGCGAATGGTGTAGCCTTCGGCATCGACTGCAGGAGCCTGAACGTTGGTTCCTTCAGCATAAGAAGGTAGCTGTCCGGATGGTGCATGTACTCCATTCGTGTGTAAGCTAGGCGAATGGGGATCTGCCCGAGTGGGTGTCCGATCGCCGTCGCCGTTGCCGGTATCCTGAGTGTGAGACTGTTCACGAGACAAATCATGGGATGGCATGGCTGGAACCGCTTCAGAGAGTGAGGGAAGCTTTCCATGGCTAGAGGCAGCAGCTAGATCGTTGACTGAGGCACGAGGGGAGATCTTTTGGTTGCCATGACTGCTTCCTAGCGCACGGCCATGCTTCTGGGCCGATAGTTGACTGAAGCCAACAAGACTACCGTGGATACTCTGTCTACGTCTGCCAAGCATGGTGCCGAGACGACTACGCAAGCTAGACTCGGGCTTGCCTTCAGTCGCGCCAGAGCCTTCACTGCCGGCTTCATCGCTGGGGATAGGTGGGATGGGAGGAGCTTGGAACGCAGCCGGGATGTACATGTTGGTTTCAAAAGACTGTTGTGGGCCATGCGATGATGCTGATGCAAAAGACGAGCCAGTATGAGAAGCAGGTGTGGCGGCTTGTGCGGGCGTTGAAGCCACCGTATGTAGAGAGGGCGCAATAGAGACCGGAGTCTGAGGAGGTCTCTCTTGAGCTGGAGTAGTAGTAGCAGCATTGAGCTCCGCAGGGGAATCAGCGAGACGCTCAGCAGGAAGCTCAGTCGTGTTGATAGGAGGGAGGGGAGCTTGGTGGCCAGAGGTGGAAGCAGCTGCTGCCGAGTTAGCAGCCTGTGCCGAGCGATCTGGTCTGACCTTGCCGTTAGTTGTGCGGAGCACGAATTGGTCGATTTCACGGTCAGTTGACACCTCAATTAATAGCCCGAGAGCATTCGTTGCTGCAGCGGCACTGCGCTGCGTACAATCAAGGTGCATTGTTTCGTATTGTGTGAGAATATCACGAAGCTGGTTCGTCCGTGTCTCGTCCACGACCTGCAGACTTTCAAATATAAATGGTGACTGGGAGTCCCATTGCATATGAGCGGCCTCTAGTCTAGCAATGGCCTGTTCCATCTTGGCAGCGCCCTTCGAGCCCTTCTTTTGGAGCTTGTCCAACTTTTCTTGAGAGTCTTCGAGTTCGCGCGCCATTGACGTCAGGTTGGCGTGAATTATGCCGAGGTTGCGCACCTCTTCTCTGGCTACAAACCCTCGTAAAGGTGCTTCTATTTCTGATTCGATGTTGGCGGCCAGCAAGTGATGCGCTGAAGCAGACTGTTCAATGGCAGCAATTACCTTGTCCCAGGCGGCCCGGAACACACTATAATGATTGTTAGTAGCTAGTCGCGGGCACATATGACGCATAGTATAGCTTACCCAAGCTCGGACTGCTGGTTGGGAACTCTATACATAGCTAGCTTTTTCAGGCCCGCAGCATATTGGTCTTCAACCTTCCGGCGTTCCTAAAGACGAATCATGTTAGTCACAGTCGTGTCAATACTAGCTACAGTATGCACAAGGGCGCATAGCTCGAGGCGCGCCAACGCCGTAGACCAAGCCCAACTGTGCCTTATTATAGTCTGCCAGCTGGCTTGGACATGTTCATCGAACATGATGAGCTTGATTGTGTTGCTTGGTTCGTACCTGGAGCCAGTCGGCGATTTCAGAGTTGAGCTTCGTGACGCGCTTCAGACGGTCGCTATAAATCCCGACGGCCTGCATAGGCGGAAGATGGGGCTACAAAAGCCAGAGTCAGTAAGGCATTCGTAACAGAAGCCCACACGCGCGGCATTAAACCCGACGCAATGTAATCTGGCAAAATCTGGCATGATCGGAGCCGTTGAGCTTACCAGCATGGCCGCATACTCAGACTTAGTGAGTGATTCCATATTCGCGGTGGCTTCGTGCTCTATCGGGTGCTCGCAGTTATGGCCGTAGACGTAGATATATAGCAATTGCAATTGTAGGGTTGATTAAAGCTAATAATAATAGCGATGTTGTTGTATGTTGGTGGTAATTATTAGGACGGTGATTATGGTGATGCTGATGATGACGAACAGAGCAGAACGAAAAAGAAAAAGCTCAAGACGATGCAATTCGCATATTGATTATACAGATTATAGCACACAGACAAAGGAAAAATATAGCGGTACGACGCAACGACTTCGATAGAACCAACAAGACAAGCTGTGCGGTGCTAACAAATCTAGGTGACGATAGTTGGAGTAGGGCAGATTGATTGACCAACCGCTGAGGCCGCAATGACAGCTCGTCTTCTTCCAGTCGAGGCTTCGAATAGTCGAGCCAAAGGTAGAGACGATGCTTGAGGGTACCGGTAATTTACAGAGAGTATGTTTTAGGAGAAAGATGTGGACTGAATCCAAGAAAAATTAAAGAAAGAAAACGGAAAATTAAAATTAAAATATTGAAAAAGGAAAAAGGAATCGAAGAATTAAAACACGGGAAATCGAATGAACAAATTCCGTCTACCGGGGTTGCTACAGTAGTTGCTACAATCGGTTAACTGCTGAGGGAGCAGAAATAACAGGAAGGAGCTGTCTATATTGTACGTTCGTTCAACACTGGAGCCAAACAACGCTCTCAGACAGGGCAACTGCCTTGCCTGGCCCCGGCTAACTGCTGCTTGGGCCCGGGATAATCTCAGGGTGATCTCGCACTATAATCTCTCTAGGTATGTAGTTCTCTGTCTGGCTCGCTTGGATCGTCATTGTTACAGTTACAGTAGAAGCGAAAAGCCGGTTGCCAAAAACACAAAGCTGTAGCTATAGCTGTACTATAGTAAGCCAGTTATACAGCTAGCCATATTGTAGATAGGTCGGCGGTTGCAGTTTCTATAGTGTTGTTTGCGCACGGCTTGCACTTCTACCAAGCTGCCAGAGCTTCTCCAGATGTTGTTTCAGGGGCTAGATGGACACAGTCAACGCGCTGACTTTCTCCATCTAGGAGCTTCATTTGTATATGTGTATGTTTGTTTTAGTCATTTAAGCTTCGAAAAACGGCAGTGGCACTCACTTGGGCTTAGTATACGGAGTCCAGTCTAGGCTTTTTTCCTTGTTCCGTTTATGAGCACTGCCGCCGCTTATATGTGTATGCATACTATCTATCAGCTGGTAAAGCTGCAGGCAAAATAGCAGTACCGTTCAACTACATGCAACTATTGTTAAGATTAGCGCTGGGGTCAATGCTGATCGCTGATCTCATCAATTAGCTCCGCTCTGCTGCACGAGTCACGGTCTGAATCTGGCTAGTAGTGCTGCCGCAATATGCAGAAGGCAGATGAGGCATAAGATCTCTTTATTTTTGTCTCCATTTTTCTCTCTGTAAAGCCGGCTGCCTCGGGCCCTGTTCATGTTCAGCCTTCACGACAACATGAGCAGCAAAATATGGAAGTCAAGGGCTGTGATTCATGTAAACAAGGGTTCCAGTCTTGCAGTTTTAGTATAGTTATGTTTCCATCATTCTATTCAATTCTCACCTCATACATGAAATCTAGCTCGCAAGACAACTCATTTCGAACCAAGATCTTTTTTCTGGCCAAACTGGTACGATTCTGCTATTTCGGCCCGATCTCCCTTTTGTCATACACACATAGAAAGTTAGAGCTGAAGAAAATTCCGGAAACGTTGTATTATATCTCGTCAACAAGTTTGTTTCTGTTTCAAGCTTCGAATGTTTTCGTTGCCTTTTTTGGGGATTCCCTATAGACTCACTTTGCCATTTTGGGACACCACCTTTTATTTCTGCCGGTGCTTTGGGATATATTTTCAAAATATTCAAAACAACTTGCAATCCAAAAAAACGAATGGAAAACAAACTACCTATAAATATTCAACTCGATTCAAACGCTGGATTCTTGGTAGGTTTGTTTAGATGTTCCCAAACCACAACAATAGTGGCCTTATCTCACACACAGAGAGTGTTTTTTGATCTTTGGAAGATTATGGTGCATTCCCATCCTGAAGAGATGTTCCTAGAAGCCTGGAATCGACTTAAATCACAATTCTGAGTTTTTCCAAGATATCTCGAAAGACAGTACTATCCATAACGGACTGAATGGGCTGGTTGTTATACCACCTATAGAAACTACGGCAAAAGAACCACCTCTCAGACAGAGCCTGCTCGTCAACAGTTAAAAACTTATCTAGTCAGTGTCACTAGCGACTTTTTTTTTTTTTTTTTTTTAATTCATTTATCTTATGGAGCTATAGAGCTATGAAGATTCACACTAGCGACTTATGCAAGGTGTTTGAAGCCATCCAGGAGGTCACAGAGGGCAATAAAGAGGATTTTGTTGTTGAAACTAGCTGCAGCTTACTTAATATGATGGTTTAACGGGAATCAATTGTTACGCGTAACCCTATGCTTCTATAAACCCTATCAATCGACAACTCTTCCACTAATGGACAACACGACCTGTCACGACCTGTCGTTATTTCATCTCACAATGGCTCGGGGATTTTACATCACAAAAACACGGGACAAAATCAATGACATCAAATTGGAGAGACGATATCGGCGCTCTTGATAGATTTCGAAATGTCGAAAAAATGTACGTAGAAGCTTAGTATTTAGCTTTAATGGCAGCCTATCGCAACACGACTTCTGACATATGATCGATCTAGTTCAAAGCTCCGGTCTATAAACCAACAAGACGCCTTCAAGCTAGAGACCCACGCGTTCGAGAACTGCGAAACGAAAGTTTGTATAGAGCTTACTCAAAGTCTGTAGTTCGAGTTATGTTCTGACTTGGGCTCACAGGAAAATTATGATGCCGAGTGCCAATCACTCGCACAGCCAGATGGCCAAGATAGAGCAGCCGATGTAACCTCAAGCGACGCTGCGCTGGCCTCCGGCGGTATACAGATAGGTGACTTTGAGAATTGCGTGTATATAGGCGAAGGCATCACATCCACAGTATACCGCTGCGCATCTTCAGCTCTCAAGGTCGTCGACTCGCCCTCTCTCCCACCGCACAATGCCCAACGCGAGATCAAGTTCCTACAACTGCTTGCTGCCAAACCAAACATCATCAATCTCCTCTCCGTCTTCTCTGACTCGGCCCAACAACTCGTACTCGAGTTTCCGTTCCTTCCGTGCAGTCTAGCCTCTGTAATTGCCACTCATCAGCGCCATTCCACCCCGTTTCAACCCGCAACCCTCAAAGCCATTTTGTGCGACGTCATCTCGGCCCTGGAGAGCGTACACGCACAAGGTATTGTCCATCGCGACCTCAAGCCGTCGTCTATCCTCCTGGCCTCGCCAACTGGCCCAGCCTATCTTGCCGACTTTGGCTCGTCCTGGAAAGATGGTGTCAATCACGACGAGTCAGCTGATGGGAAGATTTTGGATATCGGAACTGGCCCGTGGCGAGGTCCAGAAGCTCTCTTTGGTAATAAACGATATGATACATCTCTAGATATGTGGGCTCTTGGTACTATCATTGTCGAATGTGCTAGGACTCCACCCAAGGCTCTATTTACTTCACCGGGTGCCAATGAAGACGGAAACCAGCTAGGCTTGATTTTGAGCATCTTCCAGACCCTTGGATCGCCTACTCGAGAATCCTGGCCAGAGGCAGCTGCGTTTAGGACCCCTCCGTTTGATATCTACACTATTTTCGAAGGACAGTCCAAAGATGCTCTGTTTGGAGATATAGACACTGCATACCGCGAGATGGCGGAAAATCTCGTTGTATATGAGAGCTCGAAACGGTGGACTGCTACACAGGTAAGTCTTTGCATAAAAGACGTGTGATAAAGCACTGTTAACATGTTGTGTTTTAGTTGCGTAAGCATTGTTTATTCGAGGACTGTAAATGACCAACATGGTACATTATATTGGATCTAAATCTATAAAACAATAATAACAACATGACAATTATCCCTTTTCCGGCCCACCCCTTGAGTAAGTATACATATGTGTACATCTGACATCTCTGTCCTAATCTTCACGGCCACCCCTACGGGCTTGCGTATCAGAGCCTAGGTAGACAATCGGGTTTCTGCATAGAGGGCATGTGTTTTGACCACTGCTCTGGAACCACTTGTACAGACATGTTTTGTGGAAGAGGTGCTTGCAAGTACCACAGCGTTTGTCGGGCATCCGCTTGTCGGCTGAGATGATAGCATAGCAGATGGCACACTCGGACTGGCCTTTCATTGCGCCTACCATATTGCGCTTGAAAGCCACGAGACCATCAATGATGCTTCCATTCTATGAGAGTTGTTAGTAGATGTTCTTGTATGTGTGCAACTGAAAGGATTGTAATGAATAAGATACGTACCGAGAACGTGATTATGCCCTGTGTTGAGCGCACCCAACTTTGCCATTTCTTGTCATTAACGCCCACACGATTGGCGCCTACGACGTCAACATTGCCGATAGGAAAGTTGCGGGGAATCTTAATCACGATGCTGGCCTCCGTTTCGTCGATTTCGTATCCGGCCGTCACCTCCTTGGTATTTCTGCTGACCTTGACTCGTAGCTCCTGTTCGTCGTCTGCTGTCCCATCTTGGCCCTTTGCCCAAACTTCGACATCATCAAGGATAGAATCGATAATGAGACCCGAGACGTACTTGCTAGTCCACGCTTCAACCGAAACCTTTGTTTGTTTTGAGGAGAGCTCAAGGAACCACTTGCGGAACAGATCTGGTACGAACTTCAGACATAAAAAGTAGACATGAACTAGAAGCCACTGGATACTGGGTTCCTCGAAACTGCTGTCGCTGTGAGTATTGCTATAATTTTGAATCATGGCTGGCGTGATGCCTGCTGTATCAAGATTGATCGCTAAAGCATCTGCATGACCAAGGACACTGAAAGTCAAGTCAAAGAGCGGCTTGAAGGCATCACACTTGATCAAGATATCGGTATAATCAGAGCGAAGAGAAAGTGGCACTTGGCTGTACATGTCAAAGATGACGAGCCAGGCAAACAGGTAAGAACGTAAAGTCATCGGGTACTGTAATAGTTCTTCGTCGGTGGAGGGATCTGCGGACGGTGGGCTCGAGAGAAGGCGAATGAGCTGTTCTGGGATTTGCAGGGCTGTGAAATAGGTTAGATTGTATTGTAAATCAAACATTGTAAGATATAACGTACCTTTCTTTTCTAGAATGGCGTCCGTTGACACCTGCTCTTGGACGGCAGGTAAAGCTTTGCGGACTAGCATTAGGCCAGACTTTTGGATCGCACTATATGTCGAACCAAGAAGTGAATAGAGTCCTTCGATATCCTTGATAGAAGAGACGGGAATTTGTTTGGCATAATCTTCGAGGATAGCGTCGAAAGCCTCTTGGGGCTGAAAGTTGATTTCTCGTTCAGCTTTAAGCAACTCGAGGATGCCAGCAGACTTTCTCTTCTCTGCGGTTGACAAAAGATCTGTTAGGTCATCATTGGGCGTTGGGATATCCTCCAGTGCTTGATATAGGGTAATCGAGCTCCAAAATAGGGGTAGGTTATCGCTATGTTCGGTAGCACGAGTATTCCATAGATCTAGAATGGTATTTAGCGTGATTTCCCAATGGGGGCCATATGAGTCTCCGATGGAGGGAAGTAGGCACTTGAGTACACGGAAAATCATGCCAAGCTCTATATCACTAGGGCCTTGCTCGATCCAGCTCGTCATTCGGTGAACAGCAAACATCTTTCTATTCAAGGGAAGAGGAATATCATCTTGCTTGTAGATGTTGAGAACAGCAGAAAAACAACTCAAAGTTGCCAGGAGACTTGGCGAGCCTAGCTTCTCTCCTTGAACTTCACTTGATAGCTTGTTGGCAAGGGTCTTCAGCGGTGACGACGTAGATAGACGAGAGCTGCATCCAGCTACATAGGCAACGAAGCAAGGAGTGTTCTCGGGTTTGAGTTTCATCACTTCATAGGTTGTGGCAGCTTGGTCTATGGTCTCAATGTCCATGTCTTCGCCCATGATATCTAGGAACTTGTACAAACAGCGTGCTTGGTAGAAATTCATCGGACCAAGACCGCAGCTGAGACGAAACAGTTCATCTAGTAGAATCGATAAGACTTCGGGGCTAGTAGAAGGGTGGCGAAGATATTCACAGATGTATGCTGTGGCAGATTGCAAAAAATCTTCTATCTCAGGGGTGAAATGCTGGAAGAGTTGGTCCTCTTCCATGAGCTCGAACTGGTCATAGGCAACCTCAACGGTCAACATGAGTATGCGGATTATTTCAGCTTGCTGTTGATGAGGAAGCAATTCCTGAAATATGGATCTATGATGGAAGATCAGGTTCATGGCAAACCGGGCTAGACGAATTGCAGTAGAATCGCCAGAATCGTCATGATTCATTGGCAGAATCTGGCCTAGACCTGGAGACAATAGATACTGAATGCCATGCAAAGGGCTCGTAGTTGATAGCGATGTATCAACACCAACATTGCCAACAAAAATCGAAATGTCCTCGGCCCAGCGATCCGTAGCGGGAAAAATCTTGGTTAATGACGAAGGTGATTTTGCGAGCAAGTCATTGGTCATGCTAATGAACGTTGAAAATGGCAAAGACTTGTCAGCCTGGAGCAAGTTACTATTCACCATGTCGATAGTATGGCCGTGGTTGTCGCCAAACATCGAGGCACGAAGATTGGATGCCTTTTCTCGAATATTACCTGAGCCTTGGTACAATGATAGTGATAGAAGGCATTCATCGAATGAGGCAGCCAATGTTGGGCTGGAAAGAATGTCGTCCTTGCTTGCGAGAACGAGTGACTCGCATATTTCAAATGCAAATTCGGGAAGGACTGCATGAGAATCTAGGTTTGAGATCATCTGCTGTATGGTTTCATGCTGAACTGATGGTCGGAGGGCCTTGCTGCGTAAGATAGTCTTGATATCGTTTGCAGCTGGAGCATCACCGGCCATGGTGCCGGAAATACATCGCTCTGACAACAATTTCTGGAGATCATCATTCTCTTTGGTAGATTCTTGGCCAACATCGTGCGTTATCAATCCATAGATGGCCTCAAACATGGAATCTTCGAGATCGGAGTCTTTTAGCGATAGTAGTGATTCTACCCAAGAATGCCATATGCCACTATAGAGAGAAGAAACCGGAGAAGAAGGAGCATTTAGTTCCTTGATCATAGCGATGAGATCGGCTTTGGTCCTCGAGGCGAGCACAGCTTTTATTGAGACTGTTCCAGCGTCTTGGAGGAAGTCGACAAAGCCAGTAACTTCGTTTTTAAAGAGCAAGGTTTTCTCTACGGCATGGCGTAATACTTGCGAAGCCCCAAAAGGGTGGAAGTTTCTAGCCTGAAGCACTGTCATGCATTTTTGAATAATTTCCAAGCTAGAAGTGTCCATTAAAGTGGCTATTGGCTGTTCTTGGCGTTGGTATTCATTTTGTACGGTCCCAACAAAAGAGAACCACCGACGGCCTTGAACGGAAATCGTTTCTTGGGAGTGGACGTAGTCGTGAGATGCAGCAGGCAATGATGTGGCGGTAGCGGTACAAAGAGCGGTCGAAAGCCGAGTCAGGACTTCTTTTATAATTGGCTGGAGATTTTTGGATGGTGCCCGTAATAGTGCGGTATAAACAGCTGTGAGAATCTTATATGGAGAGCCGGTGATACTCCAGGGTGATGTTTCTATCTTCGCACCGAGCGTAGCGTCAAACACAGGAAGAAGTGCCTTGGAAGCAAACTGGATACAGTCTTCCGCCGGCAGTACCGTCAAAAAGGTTGAGCACACTCTTATATAGCTGAACCAAGATGGCGCTGAAAATGGCTTGTCAAGTCTCGAAGACATGCCAACACGCATAGAATCCGTGAGTTTGATTGCCTCTGCAAGAGTGAAGTTTGGCGGTGGTACGCTGAGTACCAGAGCTGAGAAGTTGATCCAAAACGTAGGTCCACAGTTTAGGGAACCTTTCTCTATGAAAGAACGAAGTCGTGATACTGGAGCAACTTTCTCTTTGGGAGACGGCGTCCAGATGTCGGGATATTTGAGCGCATATTTACGTAGCACATCAACAAACTTTGCTCTTGATGCTACATGTTCCGCCTTGAGACCCTCGTGGATCAAGATCTTCTTGAGTCGAGACTTTTGGCCTTCGATGAATTCGGGGCAGTTATCCAGCACTAGCACAAAAAGATTGCAAGCTGCCTTGTTAACTCCGGGGTCTGGCAAGTTGAGCGACTCCCAAAGTTTCTCAGTCGAAAAGAAATCATCGTAAAGATCGTGATACTTTTCGCGTACCTCTTTCGTCAAATCGTTTAAGAGAGAGGCAACGAGCATGAGCGAAGCAGTAACCACACGATAGTACTTGGCGTCAGCATCTTCGGTCGTCGTCGAACGTTCGTCACTCAGAGAGTTTGCCGTCTCGCGAAGAGCATCAATGGCAAATTTAAGTATCTGAGACTGGCATCTAGCCAGGAAGAAAGCTTGTTTTTCAGGCGAGTTGATGAACACAGACTGGCCGGTTCGTACGGCCTTCGTGACGTTACTGGCAGAGTCAAAACGACCGGCATACCAAGCTGGAAAAACAGTGAGCAGCCGTTTGTCCATCCGCTTGCGAGCTGAGGATATAATCTCAGCTTGGAGCACGTGTGACAATTCTCTCACTCTACGTGAGTTGTCGATCGAGGTTCGTGGGTAGACACAGGTCTAGACAGTATTACAGTTAGCACGCTCTTTCATGTCTCTGATATTAGGTATTTCCTACCCATGCGTCAAGGACTGCGTCTTCTACGCCCCCACCGTTTTCATACGGATGAGCCTTGACATAGGCAACAAGATCTTCCAGAGCCTTGGTCTTGGTAGTTTCGTCCTTCTTCTGGAGGCCCTTGAAGCTGATGGCAGCATTGGCGTCCGAGAAAGCAGAGGTATCTGCAGGCTTAGCTAAATACGACAGGTTTGAGCCGTTATCGAGGCTTGAGAAGGCACCAGCTCCAGAGCTCGTCGCACCAAGAGCTGAGCTTTTGCTGCCGAAGCCAGAACGGAGAGCCATGGCGGGTTGAGTGATGCTGAAGATAGGGTCGATCGCTTTGTTGGCTGAGGGTGTGATGTTCCGGTTGTGTCTGAGATAATGCCGGGAGCCGGAAAAGCAAGAGAATGCGATTGCGGGGCAAATGAATCGCAAGGTTGAGCCAGGACAAAAGGAATATAATCGATTCAAATGATCGCTGCAGTTTGGCAACTGAAGTTGGGCTTTCGTTAAAAACTGAAAATAGTTTTTAAAGGTATAGCATCTGATATTTGGCAGCAGATTATGCAAGCTTTGATGAAGGCAGACGGAAAACAGTTTTAGTTTGGGAAATTTCTTGTTACAGAAGTCCTAAAAGCTGCTCAATAGTGGCAATTTCATGAGCTTTATTTTAAGCTGTTCTTGTCGCATTAGGCAAGTGGGATGTTTGTGGAAGAAGGTTGAAGGGGCAAAAATATGCATACAGACCACAACCTACAGATATTGATATTGACAAAGATGAGAATAAAAACTGCTATTCAGTAGATATTATTATATCATACAGCTCTTACGAAACAATCGTCGTCATAATGAGTACTAATGATGCTGTGGATGATATGTCGGTACAAATTCGCGGCGTCATAAAAATAGCCTAACTAGGGTTGCTTAAAATCAACCCAGTGACTCAACCGGCCAAGCCAGAGAAGGCAGAATTGGGCTCTCAACAGACATCATCGATTTTTTTTCATCTCTTAGTATCGCGACCCAAATCTGGTAGAAACGCAAAGTATGAAAAAAGTCAATGGTTTCAGGCGTATCTAAGATAAATAGCCGTAGATTAATAAAGCAGAGTTTCGACTCTTACGATGTTGCTCTATGAAAACATGATTCCAGCCATCACAATATCTAAATCGTACAAAAAGGCAGCTCGCACACCATATCCTGGGTCCTTATGCCTCGGATCCCTCCAACTTTCCCTCTGTTTTCTCGAGGTATGTCACGAGATCTGCAATAGTGCAGACCTTCATGCCATACTTGCGCGCAAAGCGAATGCAGTCTTCGCCGCGCAGCATACCGCCATTAGTCCGGATCGCCTGACCAGCGACCTCAGCGCCATCGTCGACAACTTCACTAATGGCACCAGCCAGCTGTTTGCCAGCCAGCCTACAGAAGTCAATGGCTGCCTCAGTGTGCCCGCGGCGTTGGCGCACGCCGCCCTCGCGTGCGCGTAGCGGAAAGACGTGTCCCGGACGGCGCAGTGAGTCGGCGGTGGCCTTAGGATCGGCGAGAACGTTGCATACAAGTGACCGGTCGTAAGCAGAGATACCAGTGGTGACAGAGGCATCGGCAGCATCAACAGAAACGGTGTAGGCGGTGCCCCGAGGGTCCTGTGTGTTCACAACCATCTGGGGAAGACCTAGGGCGTTGCAACGAGAAGCGGGAAGAGGCGCGCAGATCAGGCCAGAGGTATGACGCACCATGAAGGCCATCTTGTCGGTTGTCAGATCTTCGGCAGCGATAATCAGATCGGCTTCGTTTTCGCGAGAAGGGTCATCGAGGACCACGAGGAACTCGCCATTGCCTAGAGGGGGGACCAGGAGATGATTAGTAAGTAGCTGGTTCTCGAAGTGCGCTGCGCAGTACATATTCTTACGGTAGGCTGCAATGCAGTCTGGTATGTTGTCGAAAGCCGCAGCATCGATTGGCGTGCTGGCAGGCATTTTGAAAGTATGTAGTTGTGTTGTGGTGATGGTGGTACGCCGAGGAAGCTTTTCGGCTGGGCTCTATTAGCTTAGTGGGGTGGTTCTAGGCGGGATATTGCGGTAGACTACGCTAATATCGATAGTGACTTTAGAGACTTGGGGGGGTTGTCGGCAGCGATTCCAAGTCGGTTTTTGTTTCTAGATTGCTCACTTTGCAAGAACGAGGATCACCAAGCGTAGGAAAAGATAGAGGCCGTCTGCAATTGCGTTTGCGACAAAGCGTTTCGTATTACACTAGTAGTTTTTGTTTGACGCCGGCAACTTGAAAATGGAGCCCTGGTCTGCGATCAAGTGAAGGAAGATGGTCTGAGGGGTTATCTCTGTTAAATCCCTGTGAACATTGGAGGTCAGAACGATAACGATGGATACTATGTGTTAGTTAATCTGAGACGCTTTATAAGAGAATAATGTTGACACAGTTTTCCAACAGATAGGTCGGTCGTGTTTGTCAACGCTTATATATTCGAGCCGGACTTAGTATCGAGCTATCCCTAGTCGGGGATCTTGCATGATTTCTCGGCCCTGAAGACTTTAGACTACGGGCCCTGATCCATTGCTACCTTGTATTATAAAGCATCGCGAAATCGCTGGATATGCTTTCTTCATCCTCGGTCTTAAGTTCCTAGGCTCTTTATGTCCAAGCTACCAGGATTATGCGCCTTTCATATTGCCTACAGCGCTCTTGGGCCGACTTTTTCGCAACATTATGTAAAGCTCGGTCATAAATAGCGCCATTAACACATGCTGACAAAACGGGAGTCCTGCAAGAGTCTCCCTAAGCCGCGCGGGTCCCTGACGTTGGTGGGATAAGATTGACGGAGGCGTTCATTACCAAGGTCAGATTTTTGTTCTAGAATTCAAGCATCTGTACTCCATGTAATTCTCTGAATTAAGCTCTGTTTTGTCTGATTTATGACTAGCCAACGCATTTCTCTGTCTTCAACAAACTTTTCATTCTTCGTAGTGCCCTCGCATTCCATACTTCCGCTTTTGCTCTAGGGTTATATACCCTCTGTCATAAAGGCTCTGCCCCACTATGATCATCAAGTAAGCTCTTGAGAATGTAGCAATTATCCCGCAAACTGTTTTGCTATGGAACTCGACAGTATCAAAATACTAGCTCCACAATCATAATAGTCAGCACAATGAGAATACGACAGTTATCTTCGACTTGGCGACGCATGCCACGCTCTTCACGCCAATCAAGTGCGCGTACGCTGCAACCAGTCTTTGGGCAAGGCATACGCTTCCAGTCAACTTCAAGCTCGGCTTCAGAAACTACCTTCTCGTCGATCGATCCCTCCGAGATATCTCACTTCAACACACTCGCATCGTCATGGTGGGACCCCCAAGGGCCATCGCGTCTCTTGCATTTGATGAACCCTTTGCGCCACGACTTCATTCGCTCATGCCATGCCTCGCAGTCCGACCCTCTCGTCCCACAGCCCGCATCGCTACGATATCTCGACGTTGGTTGTGGCGGGGGAATCTTTGCAGAAAGCGCTGCTAGATTACCGACAACTACTCACGTAACTGCTATCGATCCCACGCCTGAAGTTCTTGCGATTGCGCAGTCACACGCGAAACGCGATCCTTCTCTGAAGAATAAGCTTCAGTACCGCCAAGCTACGATCGAGAACCTCGCTATACCCACAACTCCCGAAGAGCAGTTCGATGTTGTCTCTATCTTTGAGGTGGTGGAACACGTAGATAACCCAGCACCTTTTTTGGACAGAGCTGCACCATTTGTCAAGCCGGGTGGCTGGCTCGTCATGAGCACCATTGCGCGCACCTGGATTAGTTGGTTCACTACCAATCTCATGGCTGAGGATATCCTTAAGATAGTGCCTAAGGGAACGCATGACTGGGAGAAGTACCTGAATGAAGACGAAATGTCTGCCTACTTTTCATCTAGGGGAATCTGGGAAACGCCACAGGTAATGGGAGTAATGTATATTCCTGGTCTTGGATGGAAAAGATTCGCGGGGAGCGAGAAGCTTGGAAACTACTTCATTGCTGTTCGCAAATCACACGATGCCTTGTAAGATAGATGTGTAGATTTGATTAGTTACGTCGTTGTACGATATTATAAGCTTCGTATGAAAGCTTGAAAGAATTCACAAACCCTAATTGGGAGCCGAGAGCTTAAACCCTGAAGACCTGTAGCAACAATGGTTCCTGATTTGGATGTTTGACCCAAACTTGATCAACCTCATCACAACATTCCAAAGCAAATCAACATTATCACATTGATCACTACTTCTCTTTATTTACTATTTTATTTCCCTGTAGCTTACGATATCTACTGACACCGAGCTATTGAGAACTAATTTTCTGATCACAAGATAAGCTCCGAAACATGCAGGAGGCTGCGAAGGTGTCGCTATATAGCGAATCTTCATATGAAAGCCCAGCTCCAGATGGATATCCGCTAAGCTGTCCTGCCCTTGATCTTTCTGCTACACTCGACTCTAGCGGGAAAAACGTCATTGTTTACAGACATAATGGCGAGCAGGTCTGCAAAATGCAACAAGGCGCTCGTTTCGGAGGCTCAATAGTGACAGCATCGCGTTGGCAACGGGGTGGTAAGTGAATACGGCTATTCTGGTAACAATATACTGACGCTATATAGGAAACTTCATTGCTGTGGCTTGGAAAGATGGCATTGTCCGTCTCATGGGCCTGGAAACTAGCAAGTCGGCTCACAACATCCAAGTTGTGCCGTCTGGCTCCAAGAACGAAATCAAATATCTTGCATGGACTACAGCCAATATATCGATGACCAACGCGACTCAGAAAAGCAACAAAGAGTCTCAAAGAGGATCTGAAGATCCAAGTGTAAACAACAACGTAGCTAACTTGCCCCGAGAGATCATGTTTCTAGAAACAGAAGTCTCTCTGCCAAAACTAAGTCCGTTGCCAACTACAAGTGCCGGTTCAGGGTAAGACAGGTTTCGAAGATATACTTTATGACCAATGCTAACAACAGATAATAGCGAGGATGCTCTTGTGTTTACATTCCGTTCTGGAATTGATTTCATGTTCCAACCTTTCAAACCCGAAGATGCAGACTCAATCTCTATCATGCTGTCTGGGCTCAGTGACGGAAGTATACATTTGAGTATTCATGATTCGCTACCCATTGGTAGCTTTCCATACATTCCCCCGGAAGCAAATGGGAGGCGTCAACTTATCTATCACACATCGCACCCTCGAATATCTACACATGTACTCATTTTCAGCGACCCTGACTCTAGTGGAAAGGGCATCGAGTTGGTTCCCTTGGACATGCAGTTTCGAGAGTTATCGCCTATAAACCTCTCGCTATTAGCCTCTAAGCTGACAACCATGCACAAATTACTGAGATACATCCGCCAATGCGTGCTTCATATCAATGTTGAATACTTCAATTCTCGTGATCTTCCCACGCGGTTCGTGAGAAGCGCGGCTGACACACTGAAAGAAGATCCGTCAGGACAACAAGACATCGTAACAGCGCTTTATCATACTATGATGACAGGAAATGCGTACCCAAAGCTGAAAGAATGGCTAGTTGATTCTATGGGCGATAGAGTAAGTGCACACAAAGTATATCAATTGATATTTGAAGCCATCATAGAAACTAACTCAACGTAGAACATGAAACGATGGGGAAAGGCTGTAGTAAATGGATTGACTGGAATCACTAATCTTACCCAGCAACACCTTATTCCAGCTCTAGAACGCATCACCATTGTTCTTAGTCGCCTTAATGGACTTGCTGAATTCCACGATTCCCTTCACGATACAGGACTGATAGTCGCGGACATCAAACGTCTTATCGACATTGTGTCATGCACCCTGCTACTAGCTAACCGAGTTCTTGTGATTGCTATCGAAGAAAAGATCGCATTCCTTAGATTCTATGACTGGATGATGATACTTCTAGACAAGCTTGTATCGTCTTCGGCCGACGAAATCTCAGATAAAGAAGTATCCATAGCATACGACAAGGTTCTGCTATATCTTGTCGAATACCTCAGAGAATCACCCATAAAGCGTCACATCGCTACCGATCCAGGCGATGGGTCAGAGGATGAAGTTTTGTTCAACAGAGCAAAAGAAGGCCAGAGCGCTGTCAACATATTGAGTGATCTGATAGAGTCTCTAGTAGAAGACGAAGAACCCTGCCCTAACGATGCTAAGTTCGCCTATCTAGGATATCAAGTCGGTATGCTAGATCGAGCAGTCCAGAAGGTGTTGAACAGCGTTGCAGTGGCCCAGCAACGAGGAATCCGCTTTGGAGAGGCCGTGAGGTTATCTCTTAAAGACCCAATGAACAAGCTAGATTCACGCATGGTTATGATAGGACCGGTAAGTTTTTATTACGTATGAAGACACAACCGCCTCCGATTGTTGTGACTTCTAATACCATGGAAACTCTCGACTGTATACTGACAAGTTTTAGAATGAATCTGTCACTTACACAGCGTTGACGCTTCAAAACAATCCTAGTTCGGTATCGTTTCACCGGATTATTCTACAGCTTGTCAACGGTATCAGTAATACCCCGCAGACCCAGACTAGCACGCTGTGTCTCGGAGAAGAAAAGATCATTGATATAAAGTTCCTCGATGACAACACCCTACTTGTACTAATTGACCAAAACAGTAAGCTTTCTAATCTTATCTTTTCATACCAAGATACCCTCTTTATTGCGTGCGCGTCGATCATCTTGCTAACACTATTAAACTTAGATACGACTCCTTGTGTTGTCTATACTATTTCTCTCAGTGCCTTGAACTGGGACTCAAATGTCCCACCTTCTTCGGATATAACAGTTGCGCATCCTCTCATGTTGCCACCTGAATTTGACCCGGTATCTATGGAGGCCTTCTTAGATGAAGAAATCGCCGATAGGTCGCGTATTCGTATCTGTCTACTATCAAAGGATCGCAAGTCTCTCAAAACATTCATGGTTGATCGCTAAGTATACGGTGATCTGTGTGTAGATTAAATCAAGCCCGATACAATATAGTCAATAGTTCTGCAGTAGGAGGTTTGGGGAATTGATGGATATGATAATTTGGGTTTGTAAACCTAGCATGCTTCTTTTCTTGAAGATAATTATAAAATAAAACAATCCAATTCACATTACTTTCTCTTGGTTATGTCAAAGAACTCCTCGACACCTTTAGCTACCGTGTCGACATTCATGGTAACTAGTGGCATCTTCACATACGACCGATCTTCCATGATTGCTACCAAAGCAAGATGAGTATCAACTTCACGCAACATGATAGGACGGCTCCCTTCGTGTAGGACAAGACAGCTCTCTACACCACTATTGGCGATTTGATCATCAAGATTTGGAGCTGCGCCTTCTGCCCACGCACTACCTTCCAACCGCCTGATATTGTCAGTTGGACGTGACCAGGAGCCGAAAACTTCGGTGATATCGAAGATGACGTCGATGTAATCCGAGCAGATTTCATAGCTGCTTATATCGGCCACGCCACTATCGGAAGCAATGTAAATCTTGGAAACAACATCGAATAGGTAGGCCTTGTCAAAGTGGCATGTGCGGCAAAGGTTCGTGAGCATGGTTTCTAGTGTTCCGAGGCGAGGAATAAGTTTCTGGATAACCTTGCTGAAAGCTTCGAAGATGCTATGGTTGTAGATGCTAGTCATGTGAAAGTTGACTGGCGCATTGTCGATTCCTTGATCGCTGAGTTCGTCTTGTACACGGATGTAGATGTCACGCTGTAGATCGAGACGGTAATCATCAGATAGACCATCTGTCTTGTGGATGAAAACCTCGACATTGATATGATGAAAATTGCGGTCTTGTAGGATCATGATGGTGTTGTTGAGACGGTCAACAGACTCCAAGTAGTCATCTTGGGCGTCGATCACCCAAATTAAGGCGCCAAACTCGCTGAATATAGCCTCCATATCGAAGGTTGGATCCTCTAGGATGTCTAGCTGACCTGGAAAGTCCCACACTTGCATGTCCATGAATGATCTGTCACTACCTGTTAGGAGCTATTGCCACGGTGCATTTCCAGTGTTCGAGATATAACTTACGTCATCTGGTCATTTTGGATACGGGCTGTCGACTCAAGGAAAAGAGTCTCTGTGGGAGGGAGCTTGTGAAATACAACATTGTATATAGACGACTTTCCACTTCTATAAATCGGTTAGTAAGGGTTTGCATCCAATACACGGGACATGTCAACTTTACCGCCGCTGTCCCATCAGCATTAGTCTTGGACGGCCTTTTCCAGGCGCTGATTGGTGATGGCCATTGTCTGCTGGAGCGGCTTGTAGTGAGTCGCCTCGTACAGTTCCCGATCGACTTTGGCTCTGTTTATGAATGTTCATTAGTGTGAGTTCGGCTGCCGTTGCTTGCCTTGGGGGTGATTGTTTCTGTTTGTGGGGGCCAGGGACGGGCTCCTGTTCAGCTTGTTGGGCAGGTTCAAGAGCCTCGGTGAAAACACTCCCCAATGCGCGTTGGAGACTCATCGTTCACGCAGTCGCGAGAAGATTTGTTTACAAAGGTTGTAATATATAGATACACGCTTTCTATCAACTTGCTACACTTGTAGAAGTAGGTTGTATGTATCGGTTGAGAATCAAGAAATACAGAGACGAATTTTGCGCGCGAAAAGTACTCAAAAAGACAGTTGCAAACGGCCTTTGAGCTGACGATAGATGAGCCGCGAATCTGGGAAGACACCCAATCAGCCATTACCGTACACAAAACAACAAGAGTTTGGCTGTGCAAAAGCTCGTGAAGCCATGATTAGATCAGCAGAACCACCGCCGAGAATTCCGCCGATTTCCCAAGTACACATGGTGATATAGCCAGAGAGTTGTTCCTTAAGAAGCCTCGAGAAAAAGGCACTTGTCTCATTATCACAAAGCGCTACTTTTTCGGATAGCTAGATCTTATCCCTAGCAAAACTCCGGCTTACCTAGCTGGGCTAAAGCGGTTCATGGTAGAAACCAACCAAAATATGATTTGATTGGGGCAACGTTGGGATGTCTTGGGAGCTCCCACAAGGCTCAGAAGGCAAATATTATAAGGGTTTCCCAATGCCGTGAAAGTCATAGCAGATAAAAGGACGCTCTCGTTCGAGTAAACGAGAATGCGATTTTGGCAAAAGGAAACAAAAAACCTGACGAACTTACCTCCATGATTTAGTAGAGAAAAAACAAAGGTTTCTATAGCCCCGCCCAGTAAGTCGATTGGGCAGAATTGTATATAATTACAATAGTTGTAGGTTTGGCTAGCCAAAGCCCACGGCTTTTGGGGGATTTGCAGCAATCAGTAAGCAAAAACTCGATTTTTCTTTCTTTCCGGACAACTGATTTTGGAGGTTTGCCATACACAAGGCTATGTTTTTGGATGCCTGAATATCTTTTTTGGTGTGAAGATGGCAACCGTTTTTGTATTACTGCCCCAAATCTCTCAAAATCACAAAATGATAAGATGGATAATGGAAGAGAAGTCGACAAGTTCGATCAATTCGGACAGGTTGAAAAAAAAACAAGGAAGCTGTCAGGACTGCCTGATGATAGATAGTTTAGGGTGAAATGAATTGAGATTCGAAGGAATGTAAATACAAGCGTGATTATGCGTTCTGGCGATGTTGCGCCTAACAAATGACGAGGTTTTTGTTGTCGAAGGTTCAAGGCACCAGATGCAAGTATCTTAGAGAGTAGACCATATTATCAACAATCGAAATGGCTGGGGACTCCTTAGTTTAAACATCGCAAGATGCTGTAGTGGGGCAGATTAGGGTTGCGCTGTTGATACATAGTAACCCTGCTATGAAGATGAATAGATACTTTGAGGGTTTCAACTCAACTCACTACAGAGCATTACGTTTTGATTTGTGGATCATGTGAAGCTACCGATTGCCGCCCAGATCTAGTTGAGCAAGACTCCGTCTTACACAAGTATTCATGAAATGCTTGATACATTAAATTGCTCCGGTGGATTCTCGGTAATCCACACATTGCAAGATTTCCTCGGTATAATGCAAACTACGTGAGGTATACTGATTTGACAACCTAGGGGCACAGAAGGCCTCAGCATAGACTATCTATATATTCTAGGGCTAGGTGCTCTTGTTCTATATGGTTGCTAATCTTCCGTAATTACCTGTCCCCGTTACGGCATCACTGTTTTCGTGCTTCAACAAGCTGGCGTTTGATTTTTGATTAGAACTTCGCTTGTTAAATGGCAAGGCTACGTCTTAACCGCTCGATCACAGTATCTTCCCTGGAAAAATATGATTTGATTTGATTATATTTAACGTCTACCTAAATCACTAAGATCATACGATGCCGGATTGGATACCGATCAGATATTTAAAGTCACCCGCTTAGACACACTCAATGGCTTCTGTATGTTCGGGACGGCACCGTTCCCTAGCCCCGAAGAACTAGCGGTCAAGGCAAATAAAACAAGGAAAACAGAAACAAAAACCACACCAAATCCTCCTCAATCACTAGGCGCATGGGCTTTATAGTGCCGCTGTTTCACCTCTAGTCTCTTGGCAGGATACTTACAGGAACTCTCTTTCCGAAGTAGCTTTGATAAAGTTAGTCCGGAGTGGCACAGTGGGCAGTTTCTTTCCGTATCCGTATGCTCGAAACGGTCATGGTACTCCGCAAAGTCGCCATGGCCTGTCCGGGCAGTTAAGATCCGTCTTTAAACCAGTCCGCATTGTAGACGGTCTTTGTTTCAAAGCGAACCCCAAGGTGCTTTCTCGGCTCACACCCCGCTATCCACGATTTGAAGTCGGCATTTAGCTGTGCGTTTTTCCATCGCGGCGGAAGCAAAGGACATATGGCCACGGTCAGGTCGACAAGCTTAGTATTTCTTGTACTCCCTTGTTTCGCCAACTTGTCAGTTGTGCAACACCCAAATTGTCAAGGCACAGATACAGACTGCCTGCATCGGGAGGAGCATGCTTGATGGCCGCTTGGACTGCATTGTCTGCAGCAATAGCCTCTGCGTCGGCCACTTTTCGTAGAGAGCCACATGACCCTAGACCTTCACAGAGTTTGATGCCATCATAAAAGACTGCCCAACCAGCCCCTGTTCTGCCCTTCTCATCACGAGAACTATCGGAATAAACTCATAGCGTTTTCGGGTCTGCCTCAGTCACCTCTTTCAATTGATGTTTGGCGGCTTCTTCTTTGTCTAACTGCGGTGGCAGACGGTCCCGGGGGCCCCTTCCTTCTGGGAGGAGTCTGTTTGACTCATTAATCGGCACCGAGAGCAATTTCTTATACACATCGATGTGTCCTTCTATCTCTGTGATGCATAGCGGGCGGGAGTCTACCGTAGATGCTCGAGCTGATTTGATTTGATTTGATTATATTTAACGTCTACCTAAATCACTAAGATCATACGACGCCGGATTGGTTACCGGACAGATATTTAACGTCCTCCGCTTGACAAACTCGATAGCTTTGTATGTGCGGGACGAGACCGTCCCCTAGCCCCGAAGAACTAGTGGTGAAAACCAAAACATAGAACAATAAGGCAGATAAAAAACAGAAACAGAAACAAAAACCACACCAAAACCTCCTCAGTCACTTCCCCCCTCCGCCGTACTTGTCTGGCCCGCTGATGGGGCTTCTTCTCTAGGCGCATGGGCTCTGTAGTGCCTCCATTTCACCTCTAATCTCTTGGCAAGATACTTGCAGGAGCTCTCTTTCCGAAGTAGCTTTTTGACAAAGCTAGTCCGGAGTGGTCTCTTATTTCTGGGGCACGCCCAGGGATGGAAAGGTTCCTTCCGTTGATGGCACAGTGGACAGTTTCTTTCCGCATCCGTATGTTCGAACCGGTCATGGTACTCCGCAAAGTCGCCATGGCCTGTCCGGGCAGTTAGGATCCGTCCCACCGTAGATCTGTGCTGGTCTTTAAACCAGTCCACCTTGTAGACAGTCTTTGTTTCAAATCGAACCCCAAGGTGCTTTCTCGGCTCGCACTCCGCTATCCATGACTTGAAGTCGGCATTTAGCTGTGCGTTTTTCCATCTGTGGGCGGAAGCAAGGGACATATGGTCACGGTCGAGGTCCACAAGCTTAGTATTGCTTGTACACCCTTGTTTTGCCAACTTGTCAACTAGCTCGTTGCCAGGAACATTAGTGTGTCCTGGGACCCATCTGATGCCACCGACCGCTAGCTCTACACGCTCAGTGCCTCCTTTCCACTCATGGAGTAAACTTCGGATCTTGTTGACAGCCTCTTGAGAAGTTCCATTCTTACCCGCCATATTGGAGATGATGCTCGAGCTGAAAAAAAGGTGACGTCATTAAATTCGAACCATATAGATGGGGTTTCTACCATAACTATCGTGAAATCGGGGACATGGTCTAGTGGTATGACGGATCCTTAGCATAACAAGAGCTACGGCTCTTCGACGCTTGCTTGGATCAGGTCCGGGGTTCGATTCCCCGTGTCTCCATCTTCGGATACTCTTTTTGCTTTAACGGAAGCTTCTATCGACTAGAGATGGCTGTTCTGGTGTCATGGCGAGGACATTGTCTTCGCAAGTTGCCTTGTCGGCCCGTTTGTTGTCAGGGGTGGCGATAAATAAATAAAGACAACGTCTGAGCCTCGGACACCCTTTTTTTATCGGATCGGTTCTTTTCACGTTTACCCGCTGTTATCTCGGTGCACCTACGGGAGTTGGCTGGAACATGACAACAGCTAACCACTTCTGCCCAGAATATATCGTCATATCGCTGCGAAACAACAGAAGATAGACGTCAAGGAATACGAACAAACGCGCAATAACAGTTATATGGGGCAAAACTGAAGTTCACCCTGTGCTTATGGTAGTACGTTTGAGGGTTTGGGCAGCCTCTCCACTCGCAAAGTTCTGCAGAAGGAAGATGCCAGGTAGTAACCATACTGTTCTAAGAGGGTTTGTAATACAAGGAGCTAAATGCGCAGGAATAGCATATAACGAAACCATAGCAAATGTTCTATATCTCAGCACCTTACATTGTATACTAGTATTAGTTCAGGGCTGTGTATCTTAGGATACCGAGGTGCTACATAGCTATTAAAGCTCCATTTTTACCTTGACAAAAAAGAAGAAGAAAAGCTATATAAAGTGTAGTCTTACACCTGGCCAGCTCATAGCAAGCACTGTATTGTAACTCCATCAATGCTGGGTGGAGTGTTATCGTGGTATGAAAGTTATCATGAAAACATGTTTTGGGGAGTAAGTCCAAAGCCACGGCGCCCCATGGGGAGTCTTAAGGATAACTTTGAGGGTTCTTAGCCTTCGATTGAGCCCCCAAAAGGAGTAACGGCTACGAGTTTTTCGACTCAGTCCCGCCGGATGAAGCTCCCCTTAAGTCAGCAATAGACTCTTGAATCCTCCCAAGACGATGATAAGAGCATAATCATCAGGCTAACGGATGTTTTCGCTACTGTTAATGATGCCTTCGGTAGAGCTGTGGTGGTAGTTATTGGGTTGGTCTTGGATCCAGAACTAGGACTTGGTCGAGATAGTTTTAGTGGAAGACCTTTATAAGTGACCAAGAATTAGCAAGTTTTTGAAGTTTAGTATTAGGCCGCGAGGTCAGTGTGTGGCCAGAGTAGCATATTTTGATAACGAAAAAGATTAAGGCCTTGTTTAGTCCGAGTAGGGTGCCTGTAATCTTAGCTATGTACGTGCTGTTTCTCCCTATAGAGACACCCATCACGATAATCTGAGGGGAGTTGTTGAACGAAGGTCTCAGTACAAGTCATATTATCTGAGCTTCGGCCAACAGCTATCTATGCGTTGGGCCACTTGGATAAAAATTATTGAATCTCCGGTTTCGTCGTGAATCAAGCGTGCAACTTTGTTGCCAGACTTCCCCAAGAGCTTGTAGATTGGCGCGATAAAGCAACCCAAAAGGATAGAGCAGGAAATTACTTCCAAAGCCTTTGACGATACTCTCCAGGGACTCTGAATAGCTGGAGTTTGTCCTCCCACTACGGGTGAGATATTTCAATGATGCCAGACGTCGGCGGTAAAAAGGGCCGGTAGAGACATCGCCTTACCAGTAGCCTCAGCGTTACTAACTTCCTTGGGTAGACGTCTCCTCCACATAAAAGTGATACAGTTGTCACTTAATTCATTGAGGCATCGAACTAGGCCTATCAAGGCACATCGATCGACATATTTACCATACTTGGCGTAGTGTTTCAGTGATTGAGGCGGAAGAGCGTTGAAAACTGTAGCAAATACCGAGAGGTGGAGGCGCCCGGAAGGCAGCCGTGACTTTCTCGGAACATTTCAAAGGTGGTGGAAATTTTGCCTACAGCTTCTTTGAGGGCCTAACGGACGAGATTGACAGTATATCTCAGAAACGGCGTAGATGGTCACGGCGGGCCAATCGGCGTAGAGGCGAGAGGAGTCTGCCGGTGGAGCTGTGGTGGTAGTTATTGGCGGTCTTGGATCCATGGCTGTCTTGCCCAGCGGATTGACCTTGGCGGTTGTATGTGCAGGGCATCACATCAGGTGTATCGTAGTTGATACACGCTATCCTCGAGATGCGCCACTGTGAGGTTGAGATGCGATATTGCGAGGTGCACCATAATGACGTGTTCGAGGGTCACGGGGTTTCCGTATTGGTTGTTGATTATCCGTACCACCAACTTCGCAGATATTGGTGACTGTGGCGTTCAATTCAACGAAGGGAAGAACATCCCTATAATGAATCATGTTAGGAACGGTATCAAATGCATTTATCGAAATACTTTTTTTATAGCGTACTTACTCATCATCGATATCAATGCGAATAACTTTGCGCTTAATTCGGGGATCCATCTTATACAAAAGAGAGATATTAAAAATTGTGACAATCAGATTATTCAAGGGGAAAGTTGAAGAAGAAAAGGAAATGGGAAAACGGTTGGTTGCCTAGCGTTTTATTTACTTAGTTTTGTTTTGTATTCAAATCGGCCCCCGTTTTTAGTTCATCAATCGCTACTAACAACAAACATCTTTAACAGTCAATCGAGTGATAGTGTCAATAGTGTCAGCAATCAACCAATCCTCTAGTCAAGAGAACCCTGTTTCCATGTCTATCTCTTGTTTTTGATTGCAAGGAGTAGAGCCAAGTACTCGAAAAGCCTATCGGCCGGCGGTCTTGACTTGACTTGACTATGATTTACGTCTACCTGAATCACTAAGATCGTACGACTCCGGATTGGATACCGGGACATATATTTAGAGTTCTCTGCTAGACAAACTCAATAGCTTTGTATGACCGTCCCTGAAGATCTAGTGGTCCATACCTCCACTAAGAGCAACAAAAAAAACAGTACACACCACAAAACCATTCCCCAAAGGACAGACCCACAAAACCAACTCCATCTCCACTATTCAGTAACCTCCAAGAGGCTTACTGGTGATCGTGGCCGTGACCGGGTCGGGTGCTATGGATGAAGCACAGCAACAAGTCCCGCGCCGCGGGGTCGGGCATCCGGAACCTTCAAAGAGGCTGCCCGCCGAGTGTGAGTGTGGCTCCCTGAGGTGAGCGATGGGACTCGGGAGACCAACGATCGAAAAGGTGTTACGAAAAAACACTGGTGAGAACATCCCTCGAGAGGGGAAAAGTCAGGCTCAAGGCCTCACAAAACGGTGCATCAAAGACGACATATGTCGAAAAAGAAAACGAGAATGGACAGCAACATTGGGAATATGTGCTGGCCGCTCTTACAACCCCGCGACGAAGGGGGAGGTACTCGAACTCAAACGTATGGTTGTAGGAGAGAAGGTTGAAACCGCCAGTTAGTTTTGGGTTTTGGATTTATGGATATACTTACAGATACTCAAGAGGATGTGTTGTCGGTGGAAAATGTGATAGACCAGCGCTCGGGAACATGATAACTAAAAATGTCTTTCACAGTTGCTGATTAGTTGCCTGTCGCCTGTCATCTTGGATGATGAACTTATACCCTCCACATCCAGCTTACGCTTGCCTATGTTCACCTTTATACAGCCAATAATCTTCGGTCCATGGAATATTGTTGGCGGGCTACCACCGAGCCTAGCCCCAAAGAGCCAGTAGCTACAATAGACATGGGATAATACATGAGGTTCCCGGTATGGCGAATGGCCTCAGAATCGAGTATTGCCACCGGGTCGTCAGCGGAGTCTTCAACTAGCCAGCTTTTTGTTGAAGTTCTCCCTTCGCGGTATCATGCATGGGGTGGATAAACGGCCGGTGAGGGCCGGCTAAAGCCATTAACCTGGAACAGCCTTTCCAGTGTTTGCCGGCGGCATGATAACCAACTCAACAAGTACTTGAGGCCAGAAGCCAGATTGTCAAGAGTGGCTAGTGCCCTCTTCCTGTTTGTACAGGCCAGACTTACTCTCATGATAGACACATGATCAAGGGAGTAAAGAAAAGGAAACGCCGACTTGTTAACGCTAGATAACACTCATTTTGAAAACGACTACCGTGGCAGAAGCTGCTTGTTAGTCACCATTCCTGCCTCCACATGTCTCCGCCTACAAACATGGGTGGAATATCCACTTGGTGTCATTATTCGGTTCATACAGCGCCTAGAACATGATGTAGATCCACGGCGCTTTGATACAATGTTCGTTCCTACGGCAAGAATGTTGGTGCTCAAAGGTGCGAGTCATACAGCTTTAGTATACAGGCATGTAGATGTACAGACCCGATGAATGTGGATTTTTAGTGCTGAGTTGTTATAATCTGAGGGGTTGCCCTTATTCTATGATGTATTTTCATAGCCCACTATTAAATTAAGTAAATACTCACGCCCCACTATTGATGGTGCTCCGCACCAACTCCGTAGCCGCGTCCAGTTTTATTGGCCCGACTCCCCCGTGCTCGTTAATAATAACAAATACAAATACAAATACAAATCCGTGTTTTTCGGCAGATTTCCCGACTTATATTCTTCTTTTCGCGACATCTTCAACAATTATTAAAAAAAAAATTAGAACAAGCTTCACGTGTCTTACTCGCCGCATATCATTTCGAAAACCCGAGATTCCAATTACAACTGATACTTATGGTAGATATTCCATCGACTCTTGGACTCTTCGTGATCATATCAAAACAGCTAAGCTAACATTCAACCTTACATAAACAACAAAGTAGTCATAACATGCCTCTTTCTCCTGTGCAGGAGACTTCTTTGATCAATTATCTTGAGTTTTTATCAAAATTAGCCTCCCCCCTCAGTGTTTACTGCACTCTTGATCATTAGTTTGTGCTACTGACTGTAAGTCCTGCTGCCTCAATATCATTTCCTCTGATATCATGTTATGGTTAAGCTCCTCTCATATTCTTATCTCTCTTGAAAATCATTATCTAAAACATTTACTGACCCAATATAACCACCCCCTAGCCTGTTCCTAATCTGCCCTATCCAAAATATCGACAGGTTGAATTTTGATTGAATTTTGCTGTTTTACCAATACATCTAAATTTAAGAAATTCATTGTAGGTTTTTCTTGCAACATCTTTCAGCCAAGATAGATAACCAACTATTGTGTATAGCAACTTCCGAACTCAGAGATGTCTGAGCCATCTGCTCCTGAGCCAAGCTCCTCTGGGCACCACCCCCCTTCTTCTCCAAAGAGCATTGCTAGAGCTTTTGAGGCTTGTCAGACATTTGATGATATCTTAGCACTCACCGAATGGGATCTTAACCGGCTACAGCCTATTTTCCAGAGTCATCTTACACAGAACGTTAGTGAGAACTCACGTCAGAATCATTGAAAAGTTTTGGGATGACTATACTTCCGTTTCACTATTCGACAAGTCTCCCACTATTCAATCCCAGTTGAGAGATAGTCTTGATATTCAGATATATCTATTCTTGAAACTACCTGATACTTTCAAGTTCTTTGATATCGGAACTTGCCAGCAGCAGCAGCAGCAGCAAGTTTTTGATCTAGCTAAGGCCTATCTTGAGTCGACAAACAGCACTACTCGTATTCGACTTCCCTTCGAGTTGGCATTTGATAGGGCAGAGGTGGACCCAAGAATTGGAGTCCCAAATAGTTTACGTCTACTAAACTATATCGACAGCTGCTATAAAGCCTGGTTAGGAGGACAGTCTATGTCACCCTATAGTTCGGTTATTGGCCCTTCTGGAATAGGGAAGTCATTTACTGTGAAGCAGCTGGCTAAACGTCATGGAGTATATGTCATCTACATCTCTCTTTCTCCATCCAAAAGCCATGGATTTCCAGGCCGTTCTTTAGTTGCTGATATCTATACAGCAGACTATTCTCAACTATCAAGAGAAGGTCTAGAAGAAAGGTGGGAAAAACATCTTCAACGCCACCTTTCTATCGCAGAATATCTTTGGAAATTAGGCATGTCCAGCTCTGACTTCTGGGATTTGCAGACTGGAAATGATAGTTTCCAGAGCTTTGTCTTCAAGATACTTGAGCTTGGTGATATCTCGTCTACGAAAAGAAGTTTGGATGGTGAGACAAAGTCTTGGGGCAGAGATCTGTTGGAAGATCCGTTTTGGAGCGATAAACTCCAAAAACTCATTGAGGAAAATAGTATTGTACTGCAAGAATCACAAAGAAAGGATAAAGTCAGATTTGTCTTTGCTTTTGATGAAGCACGAAACCTCTTAGTTGATCAAGAAGAGGAAGGCTCTGATAGTGCTGTGCTATTTAGGTCACTACGATCAGCTTTACCTCTTGTTAAAGCCACCGATAATAATCACAGTGTTTTTTCTCTTTTGATGGATACTACCTCCAGAGTTTCAAACTTCTCTCCTCCCCGGTATCTGGATCCTAGCCAAAAGAAGCCATACAACAACACGACCCCTACAGAGCTTTTTCTTCCCTTTTTTGAGTTTTCTGCTCTGGATATCTTTGCACCGCCCCTCAACTTGGCCCAACCCGCTATAGATTGGAGATCATTGTTCTCTTATGGCCGGCCAATGTTTGGTGCTTTCTGTCAGGAACTTGAATGTGGGCGTTCCACAGAGTCAAATATATTCAAGCTAGCTTTCGAAAAGTTGGACCCAGATAGAACAACTAAGTCATCAGCATTGAGTACGGTTCGCTACCTGGCACTCCTTTTGAATAGAGTAAGCTTTGAGGTTTATTATCAACCTCATTGCCAGAAGCTAGTGTCTGGTTGGATGCATTGGATCTTCAACGTATCAGAGGACGGAGAGAACCTATCTATTGGACAGCCCCCAGAGCCGATTCTGGCTATGGCAGCCTATGCCCATCTTTCTCTCCGTGGTAACCTTACCAAGGCACTAGTTGATTTCAGAAACAGCCTTAGATGGGGATTCGTCAATGTTAGTGATATTGGCGAATTTGTAGCAGGTTGGATTATTTTACTTGCTTTTGACACTGGATATGGACCAAGAGACTATCTGCCCGTTCCATGCAAGCTCAGCTGCTATCTAGAGAGTCTCTTTGGCACAGCTACTCAACAGAGTATATTCTCTAGTATAAACACTTCACTCAGTGTTGGGCAAGTTTTTTTCAACCGGGTGATTCGTTTCATTCCTAAAACTGTCGACAAAAATCCCTCAAAGCCAACTCCTTGGGATTTGCTACATCTATACACTAGGTGTTGTGCAATTTTGCTTCCCGAGAATGCCCCAGGAGTAGATATTCTAGTTCCAGTCTGGGTACCTGCTACACATGGACGTCCTGCATGTATGGGATGTATCCTGGTTCAAGTCAAGAATAGAGCCCATGATAGACTTACTGCTTCTCTCAAACAGCATGCTAAAACTTCTATCTTAACTGCTATCAGATATCTTGGTTTCGATCCTGACAAGACACCAGTTCTTGGACTAATGCTTTGTCTTTGTGGCTCATCATCATCTTCCACAGTCAATGTATTTACAGCATCTATGAAAAACTCTGCTATCCCAATAGCTTTAGTAGTTGGTATGGCTAAAACTACTTATCCCTTTCTTGCGGAGGAGAATAAGGAAGATCTCTATAAGATACTTTGTGATCTTCTTGTCACTAAAACAGACTTGCATAAGACGAGTGACACTGAGTATAGCAAAGCCGTTGTGCCAACAGTAGCAACTGAACCAGAACCAGAGGAACCAGCTAGTTAGATTGAACTTGATAATAAAATTAATAGTATTTGCTATTTGCTACTCTTGAAATGTACTGAGTTGGAGGGCATGTATGTTGAACATTACTTCTTTCTTGATTAAATTTTCTTCTCTTACACATTCTATGTTTAACTAGTTCTATTTGTTTTATAGTGTTTTTGGGGGGCTCTCGATCTTGGAATTGGACAGCATCTTATTGTCTAGCGAGGAACTTTGAATTTCTATCCGGTAGTAGTCGTTTAATCTTAGTGATTGAAGTCGGCTATAAATATAATTGATGCTTTGGTGATGGATGACAAGTTTCAATCAAGTCTAAATGCTGATACTTTTGGGACGATGAACACGTGACCAGAGATGGGATGATTCTAGACGTCGATAAGCCCATCGAAGATCCCCTATAACGGCTTATACGAATCTACACATATCATCATCATCATCAAATGACCATAGTTTATTTAAGCCGGGATCACTATTTCATAGCGGGCGATAAGCCTAAGCCCGAATGGAATTAAAGCAAAGAAGTTCAAATTCAAAATGTGCCAGCCAGCCTTTCCCTCTTGTACTGTACTCGGCGGGTCTTTACTAGTAAATAATTAGCGTGTATGAAGTAAAATACATAGAAATGATGCCATTGGTGGTAGATTGCAGGATATCTCTTGGGAAAAAGGGACTAACAGCAAAAATAGCGATATTTCTTCTGGAATGAGCTAGGAATGTTATATCCTGCAGTTTAGCACACCGGCCGTGTTCTGTATGGAGGATAGAAAAAGGAAGCAGGCTTAGCTACATGTAGAACTTGGGGAGAAGACTCCGGCGGCTCCATCGGCATGACGTCTTAACAATACAGGAAGATAACAGTGACTGGATGGCTTGGCTATGTCTTTTTGATGCTAGAGAACGCTACACATGTAGTTAGGATATAGGTAAAGAGGGCTACGGTTGGCGACTGAGCGACGGCTATACAAGCGTCATCACTTGTTGGCCTGTGATTTTTGGTGTTTAAGCCATGTTGGATACGGAGACGGCATCAATAAGATGAGCCAGATATCGTTTCTATAGTTATAAAACGCCACATATACTCCCATTCCGCAATGCAAGCGCCGCCAACACATCAACACATAATATAAGCTGGCAATTGTTTTATATACCGCCGGAGAAACCGTGGCCGTTCGTCAAAGTAGTGTCACAGTTGACTGATGTAGGTCTCAGAATTACTATTATCATCATATTATGTTGAAATTTAGAGGTATTCAACTATATATGCCAAAGCTCTGACATAGCAAGATAGCAGTTTCTTCTTTATTCTGTTTCGTTTTATTGTTGTTGATCTGGAATCATCCGTTATTAACCTTGTCCGAAAATGGCCGATATTCGAGACATCGTGACATGAACCTGGAATACTAGGTTGAAAGACCAAGGAACGCCTATATCGGAGATATACCAAAGACAGCAGCCTTACCTGCATTAGCCTAGACTGATCGACTCTATGCAAAAGTGCTTATACATCTACGTCAGCCATATACGTGTGATGTTAGCAAGTGACTATGAACTTGGTCGGCGAGAATATGCTCTCTATTTTCAGAGTCGAATAGCATAAACAAGAGATGTAACATCATACGATATACTTGCAAGTTATAATATTTTGTCTTTTTCTTGAATGTATCGGCTTTCATTATTGGAGTCACCATGTGCATACAACTATCTACACACTTCACTATTTTAGGCTTAGTTGCATCACTAGGATTTCTTTTGCAGTTTGATGAAAACGGATTGTCATATATTGCTTGTTTTGCTTTACCACGTATAAGCATGGCTTGGCTACGCACTAATTGTATATATTTATGCACAGTAGTTCTATTTGGATCGTCTTTGGGGAAACGGACTGTGTCTTGTTCGACTTGGTCATTAGTCCGGATAACTAGATCCATGGGCGTAGATAGAGGAAACCTAAGACTACTGGCAATAGGCCTCATGATACAAACAAAATCTGAGGTACGTCTAGTTATGGTACAATTCGGTTTCTACATATACATTACTTGAAAACGAGGATCGTCGGCCAAAACGAGATTCAAACTTGGAGACAGGATTGATGAATAGTTGGAGTCTGGCATTGAATTTCATATGAAGCGCAAGACGATGGAATGTACTGCAGATCGATAGCCACCATTTCATTTAAAGAGAGCATCCCCAAGATATATTAGTGCGGGGGAAGAAGACAAGATATCAAGCAGCTAGTCCCTAGGATTCTTTACAGAAGAGCTCCTTGTTAACTATTTCATAGCTTGTCGTCTTTAGTACCGCTACTACTGATACCACTACTACTATGCTAACAGGCCAAGTGGCCCCTGAGCCTAAACATCGCTGAACTCCATGCCAAGAGTGGAGATAGTTTTGGCTTTTCTTTCACACATTTGGACCCCAACAGATTGTATCTGAGAGTTTCGATGGGGACTTTGTACTCCAGCACCGCAGATTAGTACTTCAGCACAAATAACGGGTCTTCAAAAGGTACTTAGCCCCACAAAATACGAAGTACTCCTTCAGAAAGCTGACAGCTGGCAATGTGCCAGACATGCTTTATTTCACCATATTGAAAAAAACTACACTTTCTTCAATCGAGATCAATTTTTTTTTTTTTTTTTTTTACATACAGGATACATTATATCATATTCCTCATCAATCATATGTGATGCTGCTCTCTGGCTGAGTCCGACGTTCAACATAGCTCTATAAGATTAATAAAAAAACGTATTCTGCCAGCTGGCAGCTTTGAAGACTAAGTGAGGAGTACTTGGATTTTTGTGAGCCAAGTACCTTTTGTTGAAGACTCCCTATTATTTGTGCTAAAGTACCAATGTGCGGTGCTAAAGTACAAAGGCCCTTTCGATATGAGCAAGTTTAGCCTACTACATTCGGTACCATCACATCGATTAGTATTGGCCTGATAGTCAGTAGTATGGTGTCACTGTAGTGAATAGATCATGTGGACTTGTGTTGTTTCTATTATCTGATTTGATCTGTATTTTCCATAGTCATAACATCAACATGCCGCCCTTTTATGGCGAGTAGATGACTATCTGAATTGCCTCTTGCTGTTTTGGTGCGTGAATAATTTAATTTAGTATATTATTTATTTTCAATATGACTACCGACTTTCTTTCCAACCTCCTATATATGAAACGAGCCTGAATACAGAAAAACAACGGAATGTCTGGGCAGACAAGAGGGTAAAGTCGTCGTAGGATGGAGGATCTTTCGTAATGAGACCACCGACTGGATGATCGCTATTTACAACGTTGTTCTGCTACATTGTTTATTATTTGAATGGTATGGGGATCACGAATTATTCCAATACTTGCCATCTGTTAGTTAGTCTAGATGAGAGAATGTCTGGTCTATAGAGAAATAAGATGCGTATGGTCGGCCGAGACCAAACTTCATCATTACGCCGTATGAACTTTTGGTAAGTCGTGCATGGTCGGGCGTTTCTTGTCTCATTTATTGGCCATATATGTACTAACTGTATTAGTCAGTAAACTAAACTTATAGATTTCCGCTGTTTATTTTTGTACTATATCCCGTCTATCCAGGTCCTAGATACCCGAAACCCTGAGCGAACGAGCACATGACCAGGAGATTTGGGTTTCTATTAGCTACTTCTGTGGGGTGCTACATAAAGACGTAAAATGATATATAAATAAACCGATGGGGTGCTCATGTTTTTGTTTCTTTAGCTCGATTCAAACTCCCAAGCCGTGAAATCTCTGCCGCTTTGTATGGAGCCTCGTTTGTTTCTTTGTCGTTTTCAAGCTACCCACAGAATCAGAATCCACTGCGGATGTTTGTGGCGTGGCCTAGGTCTCCTTGATGGATAGTTGGATAGTTGGATCTAGTAATCTTTTTCTTTCTCCATCGGAGTTTCAGGCCGCCATATTGCTGTCGCCAGTGTCTTCGTATGCTGTTGTTGTACGACTGGGCCGTCATGAGGCAGGATAAACCCTCAGCAATTGTTAGCCAAAACATGCATGCAACGTGGATTGGAGATACTAGTTGGAGAAGCCTTGGTGCTACTTATCATCTTGACCTGAAATGAGAGGGTGGCTTAGTAGAGGATGAAGACATCAGTGGAACTATGGTAGCAGCGCACGCAATGCTTTTGGGTATACTAATACATACTTTGCGGCAGTTAAACCGTCAATAGATGGACCAAACACGAGCACCCGATGGTTATATTCCGATCAGTAGTGAAAAAGCCACTCAAACCACCGCCAGTTGAATCTGGCTGGAAAGGAATCAATCTCGGCCACGGCAGATATAAGGCCTCGGACCACCTCCGTAGAAATACCCCCGTCATAACCGGAAAGTCTGGAGAAGTAGGAAACTAATTGTAAAAAAAAGACTAGGAAATACGCTGCATCATCTTATGTTACTAGAGCAGATTAGAGTATCATTATCAATAAAAGATCTGCACATACTTACATACATACCACACAAATAGTATGTATCAGGGCCTGGGTCTCCAAAACGTACGGTGCATAAGACATTACAGAAGCTCCTTCAACTCTGAGAGATTTGGGGACATGCCCTGTGTTTAGCTCACTCTAGTCACTAAAAGCATTCCTACATTCTGAGCGAACTTCGAGACTTTATATTGCACCCCACAGACTCCCATAGACTCCCATAGACGAGTCAGTATTCACCACGTTTTGCTTTCTTGTCCTCCATCTTCGTTACGCTGGAGTGCTGTACATAAGGAGAGCAAAGAACAATGATGCTATGGGTACCACAGCAAGCTCACAGTAGCCAATAGAAGTCAAACATGGTGTCTCATGCAGCTGGCTAAACATGTGAGGCGGCGATGACGATGAATGGACCATGTTTCTTCTACCAAGAACAGCCTTCGTAAATTAATAATATCAAAAGACTGTAATAGACATTGTGTCTTGCCTTGACGCCATTATGGCCCGATTCCGGGTCTTCCTTGAAGCAGAACAATACGATGTAGTTAATTCATGCATCAGGGCAGTGGAAATTTCCTTTTTGTGGTCACTTGTGATATGTTGTTGAGCGGGGAAGCAGGTCAAGAAGGGAGTTCTCCCTGGTATACGCCTAATTTGTTAGTGTACGGACACAAGTATCGGGCTATTTAGAACTCCAAGCCGAGGTTTACTAAGTGCAGATTTCAGGATGTCTGTCTGCGTGGAATTGCCTTATTAAGTCATGACATCGTATATATCTGTATGTACCTGGCCGCATGGTTTTACTTTGAATGTAGTACTAGGAGTCAGTGATAAGAAGTCGAATATCTTTATAGATAACCATGTAGTTATCTGTAGTTGTAGGCGTATACGGTCAGGCTGTACTAGAAGATAACTTGGTTGAATATGCAACACCTAGGATAAAATTATGCCTGTCTTTGCCCAAAACCTAAACCGCACAGCCTATCCGTCCACTTACATATATAGCACGTTTGATATGAATTTCTGGGGTTTATTTGTGAAATCCATAATAGTAGCTCCTGCATATTTTTTAATTATTTGCAAGTTTTGCCTTTTTGTATTTTTTTGTACAAGATATATTGCAAGTATCTATGTAAGTAAGTACAGATGTACTAGTACAAAGGTAAGAAGAGGGAATGGTTAAATACGACGCAAATGCGGCTATTATGTCTTGAGAAGGTATACTAAAGGACCACGAACAACACAAGATACGTAAATATACACGCTTCATATATTATTGTCAGACTAAATATGCCGACCTGAGCAGCCTGAAAGTTGCCATGTTGCCATTCTGCTTAACCGGCTACTGTTCCCCTGGAGTGACTGACCGTAGCCAGAATCCTACAACAACTTGGTTACTACTTTTCGTTTTTAGTATCTACACACATGTAGTTGTCTTACGCCATGGCGTCTAGATTTCTCACCGCTTACAAGCGTTAAGCTGCTGTAGCCATATCGGGAGAAACACTAGAAATATACAACCACATATATGTTGCTGCTGATAACCCAAATCCACGGCGCGGTGCAGTTACTACTTATCCTTTGGGTTGACTGGCTGGATGCTACGCGGGAGCGTCCATTATGGATCTCGGTAACCATATAGTTGCAGTGAGGTGGCCGAAGCGAAGGCTTGAAGTATCGTCTCTTTTTCATACTTTTTTTCTATGTAGTTGGCATCAAGATAGCTTCCAGGCAACATCTCAACTTCACTAATTCCATTAGTTTTTACAAAATACCCGTGTGGGCGATTCTGCCATGTACAGATAGATGCTTTAATGCAAACTCGTGTTTCTCCTTCTGGGTACTAATGGAAAGGGAAAGACAAAAGATCCGAGTAATTCTTGCTCATTGGTGCAGGAATGGCGGGAGGAAGCTCGCCTTTGATGGCGAGAAACACGTGCAATATAACGTAGTCTAATAGTCGAATGGATGACTTGCTGTCAGCGCTATTGCGAATGATGTGATGATATACAATATGTAAACTAGAGCCTGTCTGGTCTGACACGGTCAATGGCCAACCTTGATAGACGGGGCCATTCCAGGGCAATATACAGGCTAAGTTGTTGAGTCGTCGATACAAGCAAATAGCTAAATGAAGCACCTGGATGGTTCTAAATAAGCCCGGGGAGCCTTGCTAAGATAGGCCAGCCGGGTTCTCGTGGCGTCTTCATATATTGACTACATATGGCTACAAAAGTATCGTGAACATCCAAGGTTCGTATCTTGTTCAATCTTGATTTTCTGCTTCAGATCGTCTCGGAAACACATGGAAAGATTGCGATATTTGCCATTCTTGTGTGAGCTCTACGGAGTATCCATAGCATGGCTTTCCAGGGCAGGGTCAACACCCCCTAAATGAGAATGTCACAGCGAGCTTTGACACTAATTGTTTTTTTCTTCTGACACAGATTATGTAGCTTGGATACTGCACAAGTCACCATCCAGACACCGGCGGTGAAGGAAGGTCGGAATAACGAACTTTTAACTAATAACTCGGACCAAGCCTACCCCCTTCGTTGCGGGACAGCAGAGGCCGTCAAAGTTTTTCTTTCGGCTCTCCTTTGTTCTGCGGCACGATTCAAAGGGGGAGTCTTGGGACATCGTCTCGGTTATGGAGAATATTTTCAAGTTTTCCAGTATGTCTAGTAGGAGCCGTAGAGGGACACCGGCAGACTAGGCCTAGGCGTATTATATATATATAGTTTTTATATATATTTCCATATACATACAAAGAGTGCAACTACACCTAAATCGGACAACTGAAAACGGCCCCGTGTTGCTGCTTTGCGGCCTGTGGTTGGTGAAATAAAAAATCGTACGGAGGCAGGCTACAATAGACTGGAAAATAATAGAACAGGATAGAAGAGAAGGGCTTCTTTACTGGTGATTGGCTACAGAGCGCCGTAGAATTTCTTGCGTGCTTGGGCTACCGGAAAATAAGCCAATCAAGTTCAACCCACACCAACTCTGTTATCGCCCAAGGAAGCCACTACAGAACAAGACTAGCAGGACAGGACGGGATTTTCCTGTCTGTCTGCTTATTTCCTCTTGGCTGGTTTACTTGGGCTGGCTCTCAATATTTCCCGAGCTGCCCTATTTTCTCTACCACTACTTGACACATTCTCGATACACGCACGCCCTTGTCTTCAATTCGCTATCTATCCACTATATTGTGCTATCTCCCTATCATGCCTTTCTTTTTGATGCATTTCTCTATCATCGTGCCCAAATGTAAATCATAGGTGTCTACCAAGGCTATGCCTCCGTCTCCGCACATGCAAAAATCATGACAAGATCAACAAGATGTCCGACGTCGGAATCGCAATCAGCGCTTTGTACGCAACAGACTCATGGCCCTATGAGATGTTTGGCATCTTTGCCTCTGGATCGAACTGCTAGAACGAGGTTTGCTGTAATTTTTCTTTTCTCTACTAGGTAACAAGCCGGCCTAGTATTACCTACTAGAGTTATAGGCAGTAGTTGTAAATATATTCATTTTGCTCATACAACCTTATACCCCACTTTATACATGCCTGATAACAGGGCCCTGGTCGGATAAAGGATATAGCAGAACTGGAGAAGGCCATTTTCGCAAATTTAACATCAGAGTTGCCATCAGGGTAATGGCGTATTTTAGTTCCTGTATGGTATATCGAGTTTTAGTAGATACCCCACGAGCATCGCCTATTGAAATTCGGACCATGTATAATGTGGTAAGTTGACGATACATAAACAACCCAATAAGTATCAAATCGGGGCCCATGGCGCTATCTCTCTAGTTGTGAGTCTCAATGTGCGAATTAGAACATATCAGAGGTTATGCCGACATTTCTGGCTTCATAAGCCGCCATCTTCCCATCTGAGTTTTTAGCTCTTCTGGTTCTTCTTCCTCTTTTGTTTTCTTTCTTCTTTTTCTTCTTTGGGTTCTATCGCTAGCCTCTTCCTTTCCTGCTCTGTCCATACGACCCTTTGTGAATCCTAAGCCTGGCCTTGTGCTTGTCTATCATAACTATCTCTGCCTCTTTGGCTTTCTATCTTTCTGTCTCGCTGCTCGGTTTCCATCGTCTTCTTCTCGGTCTGTTTATCGATTTAAGGGCCTTGTCGACAGTTCCTTCGGCTTTCTCAAATCATAAAACGCCCGTTGGACTGTTTTTTTCTCTTATCGATCGACTTCATCAACAAAAAAAAGGCGGGCCTCCCTCTCTATCTTCTCTAGTTGTTAGCAGTACATCAGCAAATAGTAAGTTTTCTGGACTTCCTGTAGCGTCAGCAACACCGTGTTTTTTTTTATGCACACCCCTTGCAAGCTTTGCCTTGTCTTGTTTCCATGTTCTGCTACTTTCTGCTACTTGCTTGGCTACGGCTTGGCTTGGCGGCCGAGCTTACTTAGCTGTACTTAGTTGCACTAGCCCGACCTGTCTTGGCTACTATAGCGCTTATGCTACTGCAAAGATGCTGTTCTGCTCCCTATGGCGCAAATGCCCCTCTTCCTAGCCTCTCCTACCCACTCTTTGATACCGTAACACCCTCCGTACGCTATTTCGACTTGTATCATGCCCCCAGAGTCGCACCGCTACGACTAGTGCTGCCAGTGGCCTCGTCAACTTCTTTTGCGACCACGACTTTACCTTACAGGCCCAGCCAAGAACTAGCTGCAACTCCACCTGGTCTGATCGGCGCTCTCTATATCCCAGATGATAAAACCAGCTAACACCCATCTTGTTTCTCCCAGACAGATAGATACCTTCTCGTTTTTCACGTCCAGTGCTCGTCGAACAACCCATATATCTGTTCCCTTGCCTACGCCTACGACCCATATCCTCTATTATCACGCTTGGTTGCTCGTGTTTGCATTTCAACCACCTGTTCCATCATCCAAAGATAGAATCCACTCACTGCCCACCCACCTTACATTCTCGGTTTCGATTGCGGTACTCTTACTGTCGCCATCTGTCAGGGCCTTGTTCAAGACCTTGCTCAATCCGCTCCAGTACTCATAAAAAACCCCGATTAGCCTTGCTGGTTAGCTCGCTATTGTTGACAATATCTGCTCCATATACGCCAGATTTAGTTTTGTTTTTCAAGAAACCCGCCAAAAACAGCTAAATTCGCCACAGAGGAGTCGCATTATAGCTTCCTCTCTTCAACTTAGTCTTAAACCCAAGCTTCGCTACACCCTTGTGTACTCGACGATTGCTCTATCAGCCTTTTGGGTTCTTTGTCTTTGCTTCGAACTGAGAAGGCTCAGAATACTGATAAACAAGGAAAAATTTTCCTGCATTGACCAACGAACCTCCCACAGTGCTGCGACTGTTACCACGGGGCCATAGTTGAGACGAGATCGAAGCTCACTTACACACCATAAGCTTGGGTCATCTGTGGCTTAGAGCCTACAGCAACCCAACTGCGATCTATACCGTTGCCGCTGTTCTCGTTGTTGGCTTGGCTTAGAAACGTTCTTTATAAATTTCTCCCCCCACCCACACATTGTACTCACTGCACCGCGAACTTATAAGTCTTCGTCGTCTGTGCTCCTTTCCCCCTTCCTTCTTTCTTCTTGACGATTGTCGCTCTTCAAGCCCAGTCCTCTGTCCCTCCTCCTACTCTTCGTCCACAATGCCGCACCACGTCCGCAGAAGGTCGGGCCAGACATCCGCCACCGACATGCGCAAGATTCCTTCGGAACTTTCCATGGTCACCAAGCACCGCAAGTCTAGCTCCAAGGATATCCGCAAGCTCGGCAAGAGCCCTCGCGAGCGGGAACGCCAGATGAACGACGACGAATGGAAGTCGAACGAGCATGAAAGCTTCCCTCAGTTCTGGTAAGTCTAGACCACTAATCGCAAGCTGCTACCCGTATTCCGCTCTCTGGCCATTTTCTGCTATGTCGTAACAATTACACTAACACAGCAACCCTTCCTACCACTAGCATGAACTGCGAAAAGCAATTCTATGACGCCAACGAGCGCCAGCTATACTGCTCCGATACCTGCCAACACCAGGATCAGTCCTCCAGCACTGCTAAGCTGTCTTTGATAGACTATGGCCGCTCATTCCGCTCCTCGTCATATGTGTCCACCATGGAAGACCCGCATCGTGATATCATCCCTCGCGCATCACCATCTCGGCCCACCTCGAAATATTACTCAACTTCGCCGCCCATGTCACCCGATGCCACTGCGACCTCATACCACCAGAACACTTCTTCTCTATCGTCGGCTATGAGATCGCTGTCTATCCAGCCCCCCAGCCCTCACTCGCCCGATGAGTCAGTTAGCAGCTTCTGGCCCAGTCATTCACATGCCACTAGCCCTAGCACTTCGTTCAACTACGGTGCTCCCTCTGGCTTCCTATCCAGCACCTATGACCCAGCTGGCACTGCCAACCACCAATACAACAGCAGTTACGGTTACTACAATGCTCCTGCCTCTGTTGATGGCCCAGATCGTCAACTTCCTCGCCGTGGTTATCGTCCTAAGAGCATCGACCTTGTCACTCCCATGCTTAGTCGATAAAACCAGCCCAGATACGATTCAACTCTTCTATCTTGCCATCTCTACTCCATAATATTCTTGTCATATATACACTTTTACCTCCCTTTACACTCTTTATTTCGCAAAAAATCTACTACGAACTTATTCCCAAATGCCTACTACCCCCCTCTTATTTTAAAAAAAAAAGCACGGTTTCAACAGCACGAAATTTCAAGAATACATAAAAAATATATCATGGGCCGCGAGGGCATGCAGAAAACCGAGCGCCAAGAAACATTACCATGAGCATTGCCTATTTGTTTTGCTTCAGGGAGTTTCTTTTTTTGTTTAAATACATATTATCAATATAGTAAATCCAACGATCAACAAACCATCATTTTCCAAAACCAGAAGAGAAAAAATAGATTCATGTCTACTCCTTGGCCCGAGATGTGGGCTCGACAAACATATAGGAACAGGAGAAAACTCCTTAAAAGCCCATTGAGGAACAGTGCATTGCAGACTCGCAATTACAACTCTCATCCTGACTCTTTATATATGGGCTTTGTTTTTTTTTTGTTTTTTTTACTCTTTTTCTTGTTCTTTCTATGCTCCACTATCGAGGGGGCTTTTGCGTTCTTCTGTTCCAACTCGGCTGATATGGAACATGTACAAAGGCAACAGTACGGTCGGCTCGCCTTTCAATCGTAGCATCGTTTTATCTCTTGGCCTCAACTCCATGCCATGGATGAATATGAAGCTCACGATCTCGGGGTGTGTGGCAAGAGGAACAGTCATCATTTGTATGTTGGTTTTCTCGGTGCCCAAGTCACCTCACCTGATGTATATACTTCACTTTTTGTCTGTCGAAAGCTTTCCCCGATCTACCTTCCTCTTCTCTTCCCTCACGAGATATCTTCGTACGACTTTGTCTTTATCCGCTCCGTTTTGTTTGTGCACATCTATCCACAAATTTGTTTTTATATCCTTTCATGTCTCTCATATACTATATTCCTGTTCTTCACACTCATTGTACTATTTAGTCAGCATTCCGAACAGATATTCCACATAGCTGCATATATAAACCATCATACATATTGCTTAACAAACAGAGGCAACTCTTTACAGTCTAGCAAAATACTACAACTCATTATAATCATTCTAGCTTTTTTGTGTTCTCCTTCATATAGCTTTTGTTTTATCATCTCTCTTGGCCTCACGCCATCAATTTGCATGAGTGAGTAGTACCATTTCGCTGTCCTGCCTTCTATACAGTGCTATTTCATCGATACAACGTCGTGGTTACGTTTTCTACTACGTGAATCCGTATCTTGTCGTCCTTTTCACTGTCTATCTGTTTGTTCTTCTGCTCGTGTCACTCTTGCATCTCAAATTGCCACTTTCATGTTACTGTCTCGCTCTTGTATATCTTGTATACGGTAACTCGGAGTGTGCAATTATAAAACCATTCATGACTCGATTTTCAAACAAGTTAGCTCTTTCTTCTTCGCCGTGTCATGTTCTTTTACTTGCTATCCTCGTCGGTGCGGTACGCTACTAGTGACCAAGGTACCAGTGTTACCAAGATGCAAAGCATGAAGAAAAGAAAAAGGCACATCGATCAGATCGAATAAATCATATATTTAGAAAACACGGCATATTTGAGAATGAGACCTATGGTTAGTCCGTTCGGATTTCGTATTCCATCTCGAGTCTCTTAAACCATCCACAATGTCAAAAAAACTTCTCATCCATCATCATCTCTAATACCACCTACATGAACTCCAACTAGGCTATGAAGCAGTGCTAAAGTCTATTTGGATCTCTACTTCTTTCTTTATTTACCCACAAACGAAATGATATGTGGGCAGAACATCCCACTCAATAACAAGCACGGTCTTTCCGGTGTGGTTTTTTTTTGACCTTGCCTTGTGTGTACACTCCACCCAGCACGGAAATGATAATATGGGGTTATACCCATATAGAGAGTACCATTAGGCAGTAAAAATGTATACATATATACATATAGTGCAATACCATACGTTGTGTTATCACGGACTTTCTCATCCGTTTGCCTGATAGTATATGTATATGTAGTTAGGGCACCAGCACGTACACACCCTGAAACACAGCACCGACTCCTTTAATTGGCACTTTCTACTATGATAACCCACAGATATATTTATATATGCACATATACATATGCTCTCCCATGATATTACATTGCATAGATGGCTTGGAAAGTCGTATAACTAGTAGTAAGCGGTGTGGCTAGCACTTTGTATGGAAGCAACCAACACCCCGAGAATGGATCATTTTATAATTAGTTAGTAGATAAAATTATCTGTGCTACTATTTTTGTCCCCAGATGTGGGTGGGGCAAAAAAACTTCAAAATACCAACAAGGGTTTGACAAGCTTACAGATCTACAAGTAAGATGCCAGTTCAACTTACTAGCTATATAGCAACTTTCTTATCTTTTGGGTTGATGACTACGACTACTATGGAGAGTACGTAAGATTGCAAACACAGTAATACGTCCAATTAAGGCATACAGCTGAGATCTATATAAGAAAGAAAAAGAGGTTGCATGAATATTGTCTGCTTATCCATGCACGTCATTCGGTCAAGTATCTTATCATTTTATGATAAGATGTGTGCTCATTTGATCGCCAATGGACGATACAAGAAAAAGATATATGAAAGATCATGGCTTAGTTATCAGAAGATCCAGTCACTATCAAGTAACAATCGGTCTATACATCACAAACTTATAGAGTTACTGTGTTTTTTACTCAAATGTCGCTCAACTCAGAATTCTATTTACAGGTCGACGTTGTAGTCTAGGATCAAGATCCAAATAGAAATAGTATTGTCAATGCATAAACTTAGGGTTTGTTCTAAAGTACTCATTCCATAACCCTACATGTATTTAATATATTTTAACCCTTTTAGTTATTCGAAACATTCCAATTATGCTCCTACGATGTTTAACGATGTTATGTATGTTTAAATATTTTTTGATAAAACCAAACTAAACAATAAGACTTACTTGACTTGTGTCTCGTGGAAGAAAGGCTGGGCTGATATGCAACAAACATGTATCGTCTCATTTATTTCATGTGTCACATTGCTGGTTGATATTCGATTCCATCCAAGCCTTTCCCACAATGACAATAGATAGAGTTCTAACAAAGAAGACTTTGTTTTATACTGCATTTCCTAGGGTCAAAGAATGTGCTAATATTAAAAGTGATGCTTTTAAGACAATACAATAAACCAACTATTAGAGTTTGGTCTGGACATATCATAGGTAGGCATGCATATCCTATGAACTGCCGCAATATGTTGTACAACTCAAGTATTCAGAAACACCATGTTTCACCAATATTGGGATATTAATGACAAACCCAGTTGGGCGAACAGCCAATGCATTGCTTACCAACAAGGCTGGCTTCGGTCAGCTCAGCCGAACCAGATGATACACGCACACAAGAATGGATGTCTTGTCATGCCGTTGTTGGACCAATGCAGTGTCACTTGTCTTAGTATAGACCGTCATATCGTGATACTCAAATACTCCGCACGGTAGTACCGCAATGTACCGGGTAGAGAGGTATACTAACAAGGAAGAGATGAAGGAGGGGAGGACATCATGTAGGCTTGTTACAGAGATGGAAAGACCATATAGTGGAAGGCGCGAAAGGTATCAAAACCTAAACTCGAAGAGCTTAGGACTAGATAAGGCAGAGAACAAAACAGGGAAGGATGAGCTATGCCATTATCTTTTTTTTTCATTTGGCCGGAGGCTTAGAGCAGAAAGCCTCGAATGGACAGACCAAGTGACGAAGGGTTCAAGGTAGAAGCTTTGGTTGGGGTTTCTTATTAGTGCGTTAATAGTGAGGAAGGGAAAAAAAAACGGTGGCCATAAGCTGGCCTATTCACGATAGTGAACATGGGGGAACGGACAGAGGATGTAAGGCCAATAGTTTGACGAACGTGCCATGTTCAATAACACGGCCTCTCTGTGCTGTTAGTTCTAGCTTCATTTTTTCCCCATTCATATATCTTTACTAGAGCTCTGGCTATGCTTTGGGCTTCTTTGTTCAAGGATAGGTGACGCTGTATATACAATGAGCAATGCTGTGTGTATGTGACACGCACCAAGTGTGAGAATATAAAGTAGAAGCTGGGGCTGAACATCCAAACTTTGGAAGATACGTGAGACAAGTATACTAATATCATGTATCTAATAACTGTAATCGATAGTGCCAGTTACTTTGGTAAGACAGACGAGCATATCTACGACACCAGAGACGAAGAATTAACAATGCAGTACTAGTAGGTCTATCAGGAGTATTAGCAGCTGAATTCCAGCCTTCCCTCTTACTCTCCAGTGTGTTTCTTTGCGGAACTTATGGAATTCAGGGAGACAGGTATAGAAAAGAAAAGGGATCGGCGAGCAAGAAACGACGAGAGACTACTAGAACGCCTTGCTCATCAGGAACAGTAGTTTAGATGAAGGGACAGACTGCGGATCTAGGGACGACGCCCAGACTCTAAGGCGGCTTTCTTGGATTCTATTTTTCTTTGGCTCTTTATTGTCTGCTTCGGTGATTGTATGTGGAGATGGAGGACAAGAAAACAAAGATAGAGAAGGGCATAACAGGCCAAGGAATACGACTGGCCCAAGTGTTTATGGGGGAGAAAGAAAGAAAAGACGCAAGACAGAGCTTCACGGGCAAGAAATCATAGCATGCAACTAATTTAATTTTCTTGAATTCCTGTGCTTGAAGCTAAGCCCTCTGGCTTGTGAAAGCTCGGATCTTCAGCAACCTGGCACGAAAAAAAAAAGAACGAAGAAATGTAATATATTAGGGACTTGTAGCACGGAAGGGGAGAGGTGGGAATTAGTTTGTGATACTTGGCATCTGTAAGCGAAGTGACTACGTTGGGAATATTAACGTGAGAGTTGCGCCCGAGAAAGGTAGAATATAAAAGAAAAGGGAAATAAAAAGATATCCGACAGGTACTTCAAGCGCTCAGAGAGCCACAGAAAGACAAAACACAAAAAGGGCGTTGCGGGGGGAAACGATGACACACGAGAAACGATGAATATTGGAGGCAGAGGACCAAGAAAACGCCATTAATCTAACGGCAGACTACAGCTAAGCCTAAATCCGAAAAAAAACACCGTTGACAGGCGTAAATCTGAGGGATGTGATGGCTGTTCGTAAGGGAGCTTATTAGAGAATTCTATATATACTGGATATAATACTGAAGTTTAGCCCATGAATGAAGCCATGAGCGCGATGTCCGATGTGTCCACACACACTATCAGTCGAGATGATCGACAAGACAAACATAAACAATGCCGTGGGAAGCAATAAATAACAACATCAAATGTAGCAGTAAAAATGTCAGCATTTGCTGCACAGATAGAGGAAATGTCGTTGGAAGTGGAGAAAACAAGACTGTAGAATTTAGAAGCAAAAATCGGCTCGAGAAAAGAAGAAGAGAGAGTATTTTGGATCCGTGCATTATCTGGAACAACCACGGAAGTCAAGCATTAAAATAGAGTGTAGTTTGCGAAGTTTGGCACCGGCTGAGGCCGATAAGCAAGGCGCACTATAACGAGAAGAGCCAAGAAGATACACAAGACAGGAAAAAAAGAGGACACGATAAGAAGCTAGTCAAGAAATCCAGCAATAGCTACGCCCGAGCAAAAGATCGATTTGCCCGTTCTAGGACTTGATCTGCTCTTCCATTTTGCTCTGTTTTCTAATCTGATGTATGCACATATATCTTTCCGGCATCTTTATTCGCACACCGGGCGCTTTCTAATAGCAGAAAGCCATTCAAGAGAGACAGAGAAAACTCGCCGAGCTATCAGCTATAAATATCAAATAATTAAAAAGTGACCGTATTATACTTACACATATACCCTTGTTATCTTTTTTTTACCTTGCCGCAGCCAATTTTGGTTGGCAGCTTTTTTCTTTTTGCTCTTATTTCGCAGATCATTCAAGCCAAATAAAAAGAATTCCTTACCAATTATGGAATTTTTAAAGCTTTGCTTGTTATTATTGTTTCTACAATGCTTCTGCTGGCTTTCCAAATTGGGCCGTTCCTTCCAAATGCCGTACAAGGTAATAGCCCGCTCCAAAAACAGAATTGATGATGGCGTTATATGTGGTGTGGCTATTATGTGTGTTGCTTACTATTTACTATTGCATGAATGTCGAGCTGTCTCTGCTGATAAACTCTCCGGATTGCCTACATCTTCTATATATCTCTGTTGCCGCCCACGCCCACTTGTTTGTTTTGGATCTTCTTTTTCTTCTTTTTTTCCCTCATGTCATCTTGACCATTGCTTCTACTTAGTGTTCTTTCGTTCTTAATTGCCCGCCAACTTGATTGTTTCATACTTTAATATCCAACGGCTCTGTTATTCCTTTCCTATCTTTGCCCGTTCCTCTAATAAGATCGACCCAACACTCGGTTTAAGCACAAGGACATCTCGCCTTCACTGGCGATATATTACTTTTTTGCCTGACTCATATTCCATCCCATTGAGGTTGTTACCCTCGGAGCATACCGCGCCGCGGTTCTTTCCTGTACTAGGAACAGAGTGTCCGGCTGCGTAGAGGGCAGAATTAGGCAGGAAGAATATAACTTTTTGACTTCCTTCTCTTTCCGGTTGTGCATATCTTTGCATACGATATCACCCAGAGCTTCTTCTGTTTGATTTCCTCCTCCATACCCCCAAGCCCTCACACTATAGTGTTTCGGCCGTTGGACTTCCCGTTTCTTTTCATCACCAGATTGCCGTCTTCACCATGTATATCCCCGCGGTCGAGCAAAGAAACTCCTCGTCGGGCGGCAACATCACCACAGCCGGCTATGTGTTCCTCATCTTGGTGCCCATAACCATCTGTGCCGTCATCTTCATGATAGCCATGCGCTGCTACACACGGCCACCACGCGATTCGAAGCTCGGACAAAACATTGCTGCCTCGTCGTCGACCTCGTCCTTCTGGCGCTCCAAGTTCTCGCTGACTCAGCTGGCCGACTATCAGCTCAGCGAATCCGAGCGCTACCGCCAGTGGCAGAATGCCCGCCTCGACAACGCTGCCGCTAAGAGAGGACAGTCTCCGTCGTCGGCTCCGCCCATGTCGACTGTGCAGCAGCCCCGTGCTGTGGCTACCCGTGGCACCGTCTTCGTTATAGGTGCCGATGGTATCTCGCGTGCTACGCCCGGTGTCAATGAGCTGGGCGAGGCTCCCCCACCATACGATCCCCGTGCTAAGGCTGATGAGTCGGTGCTTATGAGTCACTGGGCTCCCGGTACCCCAATGCCCGACGCTCTGGTCATGCAGCAGCACCTGGCCCTTCAGCGTGCTTGGCAGCAGGCCAACGTCACTATTGCTCAAGAAGTCACCCCTCTATCTCCCGTCGAAGAGAACGACGAGCACCCCACCACGACTGCTGCCAGAATCAACGCCACTCGTTCTCAGCCTCAACTGCCCTCTTACTGCGCCGCTGATAAGGAAGAAGGCGTCCAAGTCTACCACGCTGAGGTCTCGGATACCGAGTCTGAATGCGAGCCTGAGTGGCCTATTGCTCCCATCTGCCGCGTGCCGACTATCTTGGTCGAGAACTTTGACGGTCCCGAGCCTCCTATGCCCGTCCACCTACCTTGAAATACGAAATCGTGCCACACCAACAAAAAAAACACAAAAAGCAAAATAATTGGAAAGATGAAATAGGAAGAATGGGATCTTTCAATATCGATTCTTTCTTTCTCATTGTCATTGTATACATGCTTGTTCTACCTTCGTTGACTATTCGCGGCGTTCTCGACATCACTTCATTCATGAAGGCTTGCCTTGTTTGTTCTTTTTACTTTGTTATCCACCATGTTTAATACTCGTCATTCAGCATTTCCCTTTTGTTTATTTGTCTAATTCCTCGTCACATCGCATCTCACCTCGTTCATTCATTTATACAGTCACTTGCATTCATCGGCGTTTGTCTTTTTTTTGCATCCCCTCTCCCTTCATCTTGCTATTGCTGGTGTTGTTCATCGGGCCCACGTTTCAAATTTTCTTGGTTTTTTTCTCTTTTTTCCTTTTCCTTCGGCATACTACTCTCTGGCGGGATGATACCACGTTGTCTATTTATCACGATTGTCACTTTTTGCTCAGTTTTCGCATAGCTAGACTCTGCTGAAGTATTTTAAAGACTTTATGTTGTTTTTTTATTCCCTGTTTCGTGTAAATAGGTTATTCTCCATGCACTCAAATAGTCTAGACGATTGCATCCACACATATATCTTAATGATGAAAACTTGATTTTACTCTTACTCTGACATATCTCTGAATATCTTCTCTATCGTATGTTGTCATTATCTTCGTTTTTCGCTTTTCTATATCTTGCCTATCTTGCATGTTTTTTTTTGTTAGCATACACCACATTAAATAAGCATCGTATCGTTCGTAATCGTCTACAATCACCTTGATTACGAGCTTGTCCGACGCTAATATGATTTCATGGTGTGTCTGCCATCCCTGGTTCTTCGTATCTTATCTTGTTGACCTCGATACTTCTTCGTTCGTCCGTTTATTTGAAACTTGATAACTCTTCATGCAGTAGAGATCTCTTTTCTTCGTTTCTTCTTTTCTTATGGCAGCTATTTTATTTTCTTCCCATGCTATATTCGCCAATCTATTCTACGAGGGTTACAATCACCTGTCAAAATCTCCCGAGTATCTTAAAATAGTTCTATTAATCAAAGAGCCCGCCCACATTGACGAAAAATATAAGGCATGATATTGATTGCTTGAACTACTACATATAGCAGCCTGTTTTATTACAAGTGATTTTAGATTCCGATAGCTTTTTTTTCCTTCAACATTTTTATTTTGCCATCCTTTTTTCTTCAATAAAAAAAAAGGATAAGCAACATATCAAAGCTTTGATGTTTGCCAACATACGACCTGTACTGACCGCATCATCCAAACCCCCTCTATATCTAATACATATATATACAGTAGTTGGAAATATACACCATTCTTCATCATTCACTGCAAATACATCAAAAAGAAGATTCATGCAAGTGTAAATTGTATTTTGGATATTAAGAATGCTATACGATACATTATAATCTGGAAATATGAAAAATGGGACGTTAAAGTCATAAAAATAACAGTAAACCATCATCGGTGCGCATTGTAGTACGATCAACCTTGATTTTGCGTACTGGGTAAAGGGGAAAAAGATAGAGTAATCGTAGATTATTTCATGCAACGATTCACAATTCACTTCTTCTCTAGTACGACACCGCTTTCTTGGGTCTTTGGGGACACAAGGGTGGAAGCAGATACTGAGGGAGCCTCGATAGCAGCAAACTTGCCATCACCAATAGGAGGCGAGGTAGGAGCCACCGAGATAGGGCTTCCAGGGGCTGTTGAGGTCGTGGGAGAAGCAAGGCTGTTGATGCGCGGAATTCCGGCCTGCGAAGCTTCTTTCAAGATTTCGTACCAGCGCTGGGCCTCGGCGGCGGAGCTGGTCTTGAAGTTCAATTCGGAAGAACCTGTAAGCTTCGAGCTAAGATTCTTGCTAATATCCTTGCCTTTGACACTAAACTTCTCGCCGGCTGGAGCAGTAACAACGGCGTCAGGAAGGTAGATTGACAGCTCTGGCTTGGGGTCGGCGCGAACATCATCAGTATCCTTGAACTCGTGTAGATATTTGCTAGGGGTGATGACATAGTATCCAGAAGAGTGACCCCACGACAGCTTGTTGCGAGACTTGCGCTCCAAGAGTCCCTCGATGGCTGGTTGAGTCGAAGAATGCTTCATGTTGGGAAACACAATTGAATCAACAGCTCGAGGGGGATCATTGGGGTTTACAAGGCGGTCGGCAAACCGCTCTTGGAACTTGCGCCATTCGAATTCACCAGGGACACGTTGAACAGCACCCAGAATGTCCGTGTGAAGCATACGAATGTTCTCGCCCTGGCCACCAACGATACCGGTGAAGGCTTCAATGGTCTGGGAGATGGTGCTCATGACATGAGTCTCAAATGTGCCGAAGTTAGCCTGCACGGATATGAGCTCATTGCGATGGTTGTTCTCCTCTTGAACCTGCTTGTGAAGACGGTGAAGAACACCGCGGCGAACGACATAAGGATCTTCGTGGCCGGTAATGCGTGCTCCAGCAGATTCAAATGTAGCAGTCTGCTGGCCAAGCAGTTCAATCTGCTTTTGCGTAACGCCACGGGCCTTCTCAACGTCCTTAGCACCCTTACCAACACCATTGGCTAGCTCCTTGGACTTGAGCTTGATTTCCTTGTGTAGACGTTCGAGGATAGGTATAACAGCAGTCTTTAGTGACTTTTCGGTTTCGAGATTAGTGTTGATGATAGCCTGGGTGTTTAGTCGCAGGTTCTCGAAGAAGCCGGCAAAGCCAGAGACATCACCGTCGAAATGGTGACCTTCGCGCAGGGGATTGGCAATGGTCTAGAAGTATCATAAAATGTCAGGGGAAATGAATATAACAGAGTCAGAAACAGTAACGTTGCGCATACCTTAAGAACCTTCTCGTACTCCTTTGCGTGGGCCTTATGCACCTTTTCGACGGCACTGACATAATCCTCTAGGTAAACAACGGCATGCTTCCAAGCTTGGAGACGTTCCGCTAGTAGACCCGCAGTCTATAGATATGGTTAGAATGGTTCGAGTACAATGTATGTATAGAAGGGCAGATGGAAAATGCTGGGAGCTATTGGGCACCCTAGATTGAAGTGGCAGGTTCGCGTAACTACTTACTGTGTTCGGGTCGGCATCGGGGATAGCATCATCGCTGAGGCCGCTGAGGGCCGTGAGACCGGTGCCAGCCCGCATAGGCAGCTCGGCGTTGATGGGGGAAGTCGGTAGGCTAGCGGTAGCCATTTTGCAATTTGTAGGTAGATTAGGGTATTAGGTGTAGAATGGTAAGAAAGGCCTTGTCACGAACAAGAGAGCAAACGGACAAAGATGTTCCAAAAAGAAGGAGTAGACCGGAGTTTAATCAGCGGGCGCAAGAATGAAGGAGAGAAAATAGTTCGATCGCAAGATGAATTATCAGGATTGCAAGGGAGGACAAGAAGTACAGCGCAGCGAGCAAGTCCTATAAATCTGTTAGCGAACTAGGATTATGTAGGCGGATTCAAGCTACGGTAACAACAAGCTTGTTGGAAGTGGCAGCGGTAACTGAGTGGAAGAAGAATAAAAAGAGGGCCTGCAAGATTGATAACGAAATCAGGGCACAGGACAGTAAAAAACCGATGAGGTGATAATAATTTAAATCGAAAGTTGTAGGCGAATGCACGGAAAAAAAAAAGATAATAAGCAGGCCTGGACAATCGGTAAGATGTCAACGATGATCGAATAAACAAGAAGAGAAGAGAAAGAAGAAGAACAAGATTTCAATCCTGGAGGGAGAAGCGGGGGTCGTCTTCTTATACTTCACCAAGATTTGAATAAAGGAGGTACGAACTCTGTGTTCACCCAAGCATATCCGGAAAACACAGGGCGGGAAGTCTAGTCTCGGAAATCACGATGTGGAAAACAGCAGCAGCAACACCAGTAACAACAACAAACAACGAAGACTTCGCATTCGGAAGGATAAACAAGACCTTGGTTGTGCTATAGCTTCTTTAGTTTAGGTGCTTGCTTACCTTACTTCCTAACAGCAATGCGCGGCCAAGCCAAAGTAGACCCTGTCGCCATCAAAAGATATAACAAAAATAACCACCCATGAGATTTGTGTCTGCTTTGTCCAGCTCGCTTTAATTCTCTAAGAATAGGAAAAGAGAGCGATAAATGTCCTAAAGCCATTCGTGATTTTTCTGATGGTCGCCGCGCAAGCCGCATGATGCTGGTAAAAGGTACGATTTATAGAATCTTGGCATTTCCCTACTTCTCTTGACATGGTGGCATAGTTATTACTAGCCGACGTAAATTGTGATTCCTTCCGAATCAAGCACAAACTTGCTGTTATGCTATTTCAAGAATCGCAGCTTCCGCCCCATGATGATGCGATTTGTAAACAAATAAACAAAGTTTAGTAAACATCAGACATATCCTATTTGCCTCTGTATAGTCATCATCGACATATTCATATTATTATCGTTGAGGTATGTAGGCCGAGTGATCTATCATTGCGGGAGGCCAACGGTTCCTGTTGGAGCTGCAAACTCTTCCTGCAGCGTCACACTTACACAACTTTTAGAATATCAAAGTAGCCAGCCGAGCCATCTTGGGGCAGGCGACCGAACGATGATGCCATGCAGTCAGCCATCAGAAGATAAAATGCTTACCTAGACGCCATATCAACCCACTTCCGCAGCCATATTGTAATCGGTATTGAACGAATAAATCAAAAGCCTTCAACTTCTAAAATACATTGCCATATACACGTGGACTAATTCTATCTTCGGTGCGTCGGACATATCTGTATGCCAATGAGTCCTGCGCTGCGCCCACTTTCGAACTAATAAACAACAAGGATTGTTCGGATAACGCTCAGGAACCAAACCATCATATATATCGGGATTTTCATCAATATGCCAATGTATGCACATACATAAATAGCATGGATATGTACTTGCTACCAAGAGTTAGATGTTTACTGCGGATGCCTGTCGCTTCATAAAAGCACTCTAGTGATATAAATGCCATTGTAAAAATATTTGGCAGTCTAGCATAGATCTCTTCTTCTACACCGCTAAATATGATGTTCACTGCTATTATAGTTGGTGGAGCCGTCAGCCACCAATAGTGATTTCGCTTGCTACACACGATATATTAATCGCATTTACAGCCGTCGAGTTTAATTTCCTCGAGTCCGATACTCGTACCTGTGCGAGGATCTACCCATGGCCATATTACCATGATAAAGTTGTTCTAGAAGTTTGCCAATTGTTTGGTAAATGGATTTTTGTGCCTAGCATCAAATGTGACACCTTTCACAGTTTAAGCAACCTGTGTAAAGAATGATTGTAAGATATTGACTGGCTTATAATAGTCATCATACTACATGTACTTTGTAAAGATCTTTGCTTGTATGCAGGTTTGTGATAGGCGAACCTAACTATTGATATGGCACTTTTCATACAAGACATGCAAGGTGGTCAATGAGAATCACTCGTATAGGATGATAATGTGTTGTAAGATGTATTTCCACAAATGTGGAGTATAGTAATAAAGTCTAAAGAATAATGGCATAGTGGAAAGAGCATTTCTCCGCGAACAATTGAGATGAACAATGGCTAGCAATGTCAATAGAGAATAAAGGACGAGCGAAAGGTAAGAAAACATGAAGCTATAACAGGTTGTAACAAGATATCATATACGCAAATTCCAAATGCGCCAAGTTAAGAAATGAAGGAGATATGTATATAGAAAATAAGACAAAACAAACTCCAAGAAAGAAACGCCCAGCCCCAAGTCTATGCTATGAATAGTGAGTTGGTATGTATGAGGAGATGGTCAATAGAGGCAGCAACAACTGCTCAGGCGTAGTTGAAAAGAAATATATATCATCGGAATATATTGCATAGGAGTATCAAAAGATTTCCACACGCAAGATGACCGTGTCATTAGAAGAAAGATAAAAATAAATAAAAGGAAGATAAAAAGGCGGGTGTGGAAGAAAACGGTTAACAGAACTCCGTGTTCGAGAATGAACAGATATATCGTTGAAATGTATAGAAAGAAAGAAGAAGTAATATGTGCGTCGAAAAGAGGAACATAAAAACGGAATATAGGCATGTCGAGAAAGAAAATAGGGGTATAGTAAGCATGAGGGGAGATTGTGCAGAGATGACAGTTGAAGACGTTAATTATGGTGATCGGTTGTGTTACGACGACGACCTAACATGTGAAGCGCGTTGGAAGACTGTGTCCGTGGCGGCATCTGCGAGCCAGAATATGAGTGGTTTCTGAGGTGCAATGTGTGTAGTTGCGTAAATGACGTCGTTCTTGAAGGATGGTTAGACGTTGTGCGACTACCAGGCATGCTAGCGTGGAGGCGGTTCGACGCCTCGGGTATCGTAAACAGACCGTCATTGTGGCCATCAATCGGTGGCGTCGACGGAGCACTAAGGACAGTTTGATAGTCGGGAAGACCGCCAGAGTACGAGTAGGAGCGTGCCGGCGTCTTGACGGCCGTCTCGTAGCTAGGAACTTGGCTGAGCATGGCCAACTCGGGGTCATGCTCGGGAGTTTCGTGGCCGGAAGCCGGATCACCATCGGTGCTGTGGGCATTACTATGGTGAGAAAAAGAGCGAGATGTAAGTCCCGCTGCTGCTGCCAGTGAAGCGAGAGATGAGCTGGATGTGTTGCGGCGGTTGGCCATGGAGACTTCTTGCAGACGAGACGTCAGAGCAGCAGCCAGAACACCATGACGGGTGGTCGCCGGAGTGGTGGCAGCGGGAACCGGAGCAGGAGCCACAATGATGGTAGGGCTAGCGCCAGCGCTGGTAGGACCGGTCTGGAACATGCTGTGGAGGTCTTCGCTAGAGCCAATGCGCGACTGGCTGTACAGTAGGGGGCTGTTCATGCCGCTCTGGGCAACAGGAGTGGTTACGGTGGTGGTGCTCTCGGCATCTTCGTAAATTTGGTCGAGAGTGTGGTCGCCATAGCCGGGTGGAGCCGCGTTGGAGATGGCTTCTTCCTCGATCGTCTCCGTGGTGGAAGAGGTCTGCTCGACAAGATCGCCAGACTCGTCCATTGGGAGGTTCGCAGAGATGAAGATGGAAACCGGCAGAGTGGCACGTAGCTAGATTGGCGCTTTTGTTAGTGATAAGCTCGGTGTGGTGGTTATCTGTGTATAATGAACGAAGTGAAGCTTACCTCTGAGATGTGGCCGTCAGGGTTCTTGAGCGAAACCACAAGCTTCATTTTGTGTCTAATTTTTATGCCGTGATGGCTCAGATCTTGCACACATTGGCGAAGCTTCTTGGGAAGCGGAAGTCTCTTTTCAACGAACCAGCCTTCCTGGCCAGTTTCTTCGATGGTATCGCGCCAGTGAAGTTCGCGCGTGACAGGAAACTTCCAGGTTTCGGCGCAACGCTCTGCCTTGTATTCACGCTTGCTAGGGTCTTTGGAGCCAGCAGCAATAGAGCACTCGCGGATTTCTATGAGCTTGGCGGTGATCTCGCCAATCTCAAGGCCTTTGAGGAGCGGAGTGAAGCGCATTTCCAGTCCGACCGTGGAGCCTAGAGCTACGGCCTTCTGGGGGATGGTGAGCGCATACTCGACCTTGTTGGGCCAGATGTTCTCGACGCTCATAGCGTGGTGGAATTCTAGTGCAGTTGGGTCGAGGGTGCGAATGACACGGAAACGCTTCGTGGTAGACACATCAGAAGCGACTAGTTTGTTTCTCACGCAGGTCGCCGTCAGCTTGTACGTGAGCGAAGCTTCGGGGACGCCTTCGATAGTCTCGGCAGTATTTCCGGGTAGCATATACTCGAAAGGCCATTCGTAGTTTCCGGCTTCTAGGGTTATGTTTTTGCCCTTGCCGCCCTCGAGGGACGGGAATCTGTGGCCCAAGATACTCATGGTTCGGTCGACCTTCTGGGTGCTAACGCCACTACCAGTATACCTAGATTCGGCCCAGGAAAAGCGAAGCACACCACTCAGATCAAGGTGCACATCGTCGACTCGCAGCGGTGCTGACAAGCACAGTACGACATGTCCCTTCAAGACCTGGCCGGACGATTCGTCTTCGCCGCCACGGAACACGACGAAATCATTGTCAAGTCTGGCGATTGCGATGTCGGTTAGCTCAAGTTGAACAGAAAAAATACCGGGTATAATAGCAGGCAGGGGGCACATGGAGGGGCAGTCTTCTTTTTTCATGTCTTGCTGAGAGGCCAGCCAAAGCGCAGGAAACCCCCCCTAATTAAGAACGGCACAAACGCGCAAACAGAGAGCATGAAAATATGAGCCTGCAATAACGCAAGCAACAGCCAGCATCGCGGCAGGACGTATAAAGAAGAGGAGCCGCATAGTGCATGATAGGGAAAAATCAAGCTCACCTAATCTGGAACAGCGTCACCGTTTTCGTCTTGGTGGTAAAGGGCTTGAGTCTCATGATTCTAGAGAGGCGAGACGGAAAGCAGTCGGCACAAGCTGGGGAATATGGAGGAAGGGAAGAGATTCGTTGGAAGGGTGGGCGTCGGCGTAGGTGGTGTTTCTAAGCCATCAGATAAACGCTAAGGGATCGAACAATCGGCAGAAGAGCAAAGGGTGGTTAGAGGATGGCAATGCTTGGTAAGGATAACTGATCAAAGCCGAAGTCGAACAGCAAAGTATAATGGCGATGCTACAGGAAGAAGAAGATGATGATCAAATTCTAGCAATATCAAGAGAGATCAAGAGAGAGAGATCAGAGATAAGAAAGAGGGGAGGAAGAAGAATAAGAAAGAGCCCAAAACGGGATGGTAGAAGGCAGGACAGAGCGATTTATCTATGAAATATTTATATAGTATGGCCGGCTTAGTTCTGTTAGTTATAGATAGTCAACCATGAAAATTAATTAGTGAAGCCGCCGCTATCAATTTATCTAGTAGAGTTTATCTTTATCACATAATGTATCAGTACAGCTAGGAGCAAGCACTGCCGACGCTAAAAACAATGGCATCTTTAGCAGAGTCCGTTCCTCTCAATAGATCCATGAAAGCCTGTTCCTAATAAGGGCACGTTCTAGATGGAGCATCAAGCAGTATCTGTACGATAATACATGTATTAATCTTCTATTTTTCGTATTTAAGCGTGCAACCTGCATGATTATTTTCTGACTGGGCTGGCCAGGGACAGAAAAACCAACTGCCAGCGAGAACCTGAACCAGGAAGAGCCAAGCCGACTCAACGCCCAAATAAAATAGAATAAAATAAAAAATTGCGAACAAGCCAGCCATTCTAGAGAGACAAGATACACGAGAAACCGAAGCATGCACACGCCCCTCCGGAACCCACGCCTACAATAGCTAGTAGTTCAATAGATATATACATATCTGTATGTATACAAATCACATACTACACAGTTGTATGTAGTGGTTCATCAACTCTTTCCTTCTTCGTTATCGGCAGGCCAATGGCGTGAGCTGCTACCGTCAGCCTTCTCGCACCTGCCCTGGCCATGGAAAGTTCGATCCACCGATTTTTTTTTTTTTAATTTATGGGGTTTTTTTTTACAAGGCAGCCTAGCCTAGTCAGCAAGACAGACTTTCGCTTGTTTGATGATCAAATCGTGAAAACAAAGCGGATAGTCAGCTTTGGGAATATCCGCCCATGCTAGTACAGCTCTTTTTTCTCATCTTTTATCTACATCTCTCTTTCTCTATCGGCCTACTCCTTGCATGTCGGATACTTTCAGATCCAGATATCTAGCCGGCTCGATCCGATATGTTTCTTACTAGCCCTCTGAAACGACATTATCCACTCAAGAGCCCGGAAATCGCTACATGAGTGGCTCTAGTTGTATAGTTGTAGCCATGACTCCCATATCTGCTGCTACCATATATGTAGTTGCAACCGTTAACTTTCTTCTACGTAGTATGGCGCCTTGAAGCCAGAAGAGAATGGATTCGATTGTCTTGGCTCGCAGCATCAGGGCCCCAACGAACACCTGACTATCATTCTGCTGTTTTGCTGTCCATAACACGTAATTCCTTAAAATTCCCTTGAGTTACATCGTAACCAAAATTTGGCTCTTTTTTTATGTCTTTCCTCTTGTCATCCAAGCCGCACTATGCCAAGATGAGCAAACCTCGCCCATCGTCTTGGCGCCAGCAATCATAGTTGGCCCTACTAAGAACCTCACTGCGAACTCTTTACCTATACAGCCAGTGTCGGACCAGGCAACACTCGGGCTGCAGCGTCCCGGCTAATACATCAGCGGCAACATAGTTGTATGTGAACTCACTGTTTGCACCTCCACCCTCGTTGCCACATTTCGCAGCCAATGTATCACAGGCGTACTGTGCACTGTGTGCCAGGCATGCTGCCAAGCCCAGGCATCTACAAATAGATCCGGTGATTATGGAAGGGTGTCATAGAACGATTCTTTAACGGGCACACACGCGGGCATCTTATAAACAATCCATAAATCAGAGTTGAGAAGTCTCGGTTTCTATCCTCGCCACGGTCACCAGCACAGCACAATTCACACCTTTATATCCGGGCACATTCGTTGCCACCCAGTGACCATCGCGGCTGCTTTCCTCCCCTGAGGCTCATGTGTGTAGCGTCAGCAATACAGATCGGCCTTGTGATGGCTAAACTATAGGTTAGTTAGTGAGAAACCCCTTTTGGCCAGCGTCTTAGTCTCAACGACACATTTGAAAAATAGACCGAGTATCAATATATGCTGCAGTACCCACGCAACACGACATCATATATAGCGAGCCCCTCTCCTTGGGTAGTTCTGATACCACTGCTACTGCAACTGTTTCTACAACTAATACTGCTATTATCACTTTTCAATTCTAGTTTCTCACAATCAGTGCAAGACTATTACAAACGTGGCTAGTGTAGGACGACAACCGACCGGCATCTTCAATTATAGCAGCAATACCGTTCACACCCCCGTCAAATATATTTGAACTTGTAGTAATTAGTGGCGACTATGAAGCGGTGTGTTTAAGAAGACACAATCCAAGCGTCTATAGCTATCATGTACATATGTGTATACAGATTTATTTGTATGTTGGCAAAGAAGAAAGCTTACATGTACCATTCTCACTATATTCAGTTATAACACACAAGTTACAAAGGAAAAGAAGGACACGGCTTATCCTCGGCAGTTGTGCCCCCGGTATCGCGGTTGGATGTCTCTGGTACATGTGAAAGCAAAAAATAAGAAAGAGAAACAAAACACAGGACATTGAGACACTTTTTTGTACTGGTAATTGTCTAAATGTACGCAAACAGTCATTTCAAAGAATGGGGAAGCGTCTCGGTGTCATGTTTTAATCTTTCATATGAGAATTTTGCCTCTTGATTGAGCCATCCCATCCAACCTCTAAAGGCCCTCTCGATCTATCTGTATATCTGTATAATACACGTACACAACAACTAGGTACTACTTCCCATTTGATACACATTTGCCTTTTTGGTCAAATGGAATGCTGCAACGAAGTGGTCTGACTGGCTAGTCGATGTCATCAAGCCCGTCTTTGAGTTTGCTCTGTGTCTTGATTTCAGGCTCCTTCTCAGCTCCTACTCACGCTGCCCCCTCCTTTTTATTACATCGCGAGATCTTCCTCTGCCCATATTTTATATGTAAGAAAATTTAAATCACGTCAAACGAGCCGTGGTCACAGTAGCATCTTTAGGTGTTCAAAGGAGTATCAAAAAATGCTAGCAAAATGGGTCTGGTGAATGCTACTACGATACACAATATAGTGAGTTCAATAGAGTCCAAATCGAAGTCTCTTGTTGAATACAGGAAAATAGCAAAAACCGGTACAACGGAGGGGCGTAGATTCTTCACATGTAGTTCGATGGTCTGGCGTATGTCTAGTAAAAATAAGATGCAGGAAACCTACACAACCCTATAGTCCTGTTTCCTAGGGTTGCCGATAAAGAAAAAAATAGTCCAAAACTCTTGGCAACACCGACCAACGGCAACACCGTATACGTAATTTTTTTTCTTTTCAGCCACCTTGTCTATAGAAGCATTTACCAATCATTTTAATGCCTTCTTTTTTGTTTCTCTAACGCTGATAAATCGTTGATATCATATAGCTAGTTCTATTAGGGGCTAAATCAATGAGTCTTGGATCAAGAGGAAGGTAGCCGAAGTAACGATTGTTCTTGAATATATAGTAGATGTGAAATCTCTCTGCAGCTTTCTACATATATTGTGTGCTCATGAAAAAATAGAGAAGAATGAAGGTGAGGGTTGTTCATAACGACTTTACTTGTTTCTACTTCGGAATATTGCTTATCGTCAATACCTTGTGACTACTAACCGCTGCTTGTTCTTATACAATACAAAAGCAAATCAGTCTAGTCGTTTCCTCGAACCTGCCTCTTCATTTTTGCCGGCTTCGCTATCGCTCTAGTCAGGGACTTACACGGGCCATTTGATGGTAGCACCAAAGTGAGTTATGGATGGTATATCTTATACCAGCATGTACATAATGTATATATGTATGCTTACATAAGTACATACATATCTGTAAATACACATACATATGCAAGCGTGTTTGGCAGTTTCAGCCAAGAAATTTCTCCAATTTCTTTATATCTGGATAACTATTTGTATCTATATACGACATGACTATTTGGACAAAAGTCTGAATTGACGCAGCTAAATTTGGGATACTCTTCTACACCGCCATCCGTTTTGTGACACCGCTTTTTCCAAAATAATGAATTTCAACCCCCAAAAAAAAAAAGACGTCAAGACAGCTACTGATAATAAGAAAGACTAGCAGGAGGTTGTAAGCAAGAAGAAGGCAAGAAGATGACAGATATTCATATACATGATATTGGAATCACGGCAATTGATCGTTTCTATCCATTGTCTAGTGAATCACCATGCTCCCAAGAACTCAAGTCTCGTCGAATTGATGCAGTAGTTCGATGAATGCTTCTGAGAAGTCGGCCTTCGTAAGTCCGGCAGAACAAAAAATGTGACCCAAATAGGGTTAGCTGCGTCAATTCAGACTTTTATGGGTGTCAAAATAGTCAACCACTCACTATTGTATTGACAGAGCCCGACTCATATTATCTACATACAGATATGTGTGACTATTTTTCTGTGCTTCTCCAACTCGTTGAAGACACGCCCATGTCACAGGAAAAGCACCCTTTTTCTGCCGGTTTTCATTCTTTTCTCATTTCGTGCATGGCCGGCATCACTTTTTTCTTCTTCTTTGCAATTTCTTACGAGTCTAGATGAATACAAGCTCATATATGCATAGAATAAGAACAGAAACAGCAAATATCGGCTAACCGAAGAGGAGGGAGGGAAACAAATGACATGTGGCGGCTATCGACAGATGTGAGACTTACAAGAGGTCTCATGACTTTTCTTTCTGTGCATCTACACGTGCATATATCATTTTTTTACTTGCATTCACGGGAGCCTCTCGCCCGAAATATAGCCATATCAGTAATAACAATAATGAAATCCAAATCCAGACCTCACGATCTACGGGCGGGACACGCCGCCCCGAGAAAGATCAGGAAACAATTATAGACTTTTAGGCCTCATGATGTGTAAACGGTATGCACCTCTTCGGGAAAAAAAGAAGACAAGCTCAATTCCGATCGACAAACTCATTTTCTCTGGGCCGGCTATGACCTCATCGGGCTGATAGAGAAAACCAAGTACAGGCTTGGCATGGCACGATCGTGGGTCTTTGTTAACAGCGAGACTTGAATCAGGCGACTTCACTCTTTTAGGATCATTTCCATCTGTATATTCCAGAGAAAATGCACGTCGTCTTTCCTCCCGCCTAACTATAGGAGCTTGTAGAAAATAATCGGACCTGGCGCGATAATGACTATCCGAGAGCTGAATAGATACGACTATCGTTAAAATGCAAGCTGAGGCCGGCTCGCAGAAGTCTCGGGATTCAAGATGACAAAAAGAGGGAGAGAACGGGTTTCGGGCGTCCAATTAGAGTATCCTTTTGCACTACTTTTCACATAACACAAGAAGAAGAGGTTAAAATATATGTATATATAAAAAAAAATAAAAATAAAAATAAAAATAAAAAAGATAGCTGACTCCCACGCCTACAAGCACTTCGATATAGTTCGTCGGATTTTATTGGAAATGGGCATTTGGGCATTGCTATTTTTCTCACCTAGATTTTGATAAGCACGAGAGTTCTGATAGGCTCAATCGTCCATTTTTTCTGTTCGTACATATGTATACTAATAATGTATGTACTTAAGAGAGCGAATCGGAAGGTGGCCTGATTAAGCGATATCCAGCCACAAAAAGGCATGCAAAGACCACGATATCGGACACTAGTTGTTGGCCTTGGTCTTTTTTCCCGTTCTGTCTTGTTTTTCTTGTACAGATATGCTCATGTCAGCCGAGTAAATAGCAGTAGAGACATGTAACAATAGAAGATACTACCGTCACTGTGCTGCTACTACCCTGCTCTGCATATCTGTGTATTCGTCGGCACCGGGTAGGCTTCTGTGCAGCCCATGCTTTTCTCTTCTTTTTCTCTTTCCCCTACTTCAATTCCCTTCACTGTCTTGTCCTATTCTGGTTGTTGTTACAAGATATTCAAGATAGAAGCCTTCCCTTCCAGGCAGTCACTTTAGTCGGATGTAGCCGCTTGTTTAAAGCGTTGTTCATATAGAAAAGGAAGAGAAGAAGGACACATAAACATGCAAAGCTACAGCGAAACACACAGAAGTAAAGCTCATCCGCTTGAGATTACTGTGACCGTGGTCCCGCGGCTGTATTTTTTGCCAATATAACTGAATAAACGAGTCGGATCTGATGGCCTGATCTGCTTGCTCTAACCGACTTATATGAATGAATGCATGTTTCATTGTTATACTGCTATTGTTGAATGGTGTAGGCGGCGGCTCCAAACCCAGCTCTCTTTTTCCCTCTGAATTATATCTAGCGGAAGCGATCCTGTGCTTTTTTATTGGCAGACTAGTAAAGCGGGTAGAAAAGTTGCCGCCTTGTAAGTAGCATCAAGGCTCTTTCAGGTTTTTTATCCCGATTTGGTCTACGATCGTCGAGCCGTTCGTCGAGACAGCCCAGATGGACAACCGCAACATCCCACGCTTTTCTCTATCTTATTCAGCATCATATGCTGCGCTTACTACTGTGCTCCGACTCTACAAGTGACCTATGATGCTACGGCTCTTCTAAGCGCAGCAACCAAGACGTTGAATAGGCAGTCAGCAGACATTTCTTACTTTATGCTCCGAAGCATATCTGCTACTTTTAGGCTAAATGTACGATGAGCAGGTAGACAGATCACGCTCGTCACAAGATAAGAGATCAAACGATACCTAGAGCCCCTCTTATTCTTCACGATGATAATACCAATATTAAGGACACCGGCTTCGATGAACATAAGAATTATAAATAAATAATAATAAATAATAAAAACCTCGATAGCATGCTTATCCTAGCTATCCAAGTAGTTAAAAGGCTCTGATATTTATACAGCTATTCTCTAACTCCGCTCGTCTTCTGAAATTGCTGGGATCATGATACGATACACCGCGCCGCGAAACTAATCAAAGACGCTCTTCCCACACACCAAAAGATGAGTGATTTAGAAAGCCATGTGCATACTCTAAACTCGATGATTATCGATATATATGGGTACTTTCATATTATACCAGCCTAGCAAACATAGAAGTAGAGTTCCAGTGTAATCAACCCTCTAAAAACGAAGTACCATATTCACAATATCTTGGTATGGAATCGCCATACTTCCGAAGAGAAGATATCCCGACTATTAGCATTGAGTCCCGTTGTTTAATCGACACTAAAAGAAAGCTCCCGGGGCCACAATAATGCAAAAGCCGATTTGAGGCTCTTCTAGCCGCCTCAAGCCTATCGCCTTTGGTATAATGGCCACATCTAGATTCTACAGACGACCCTCTTTTTATTTTATTACCATGTTTAGTGAGCCGCCTTTACTCTGGCTGATAGTTTGACTAACAGAAAACAAAAACTAATTTGATACTATTATTCCTCCTGTGTAGTACTATGAATATCATCCTTGAGGCCTTGTCCAGGCCCTTCCATGACAAGAACAGGATAATCCCCGACTGTAAACAAGATATCCAGTACTTGTATATGTACATATACGTTAGATCGGATGGGCGGACGGCGGTCTAGCAGATACATATCATAATTGTAAAGCCAGAACCAGCCCGGAATCCCTGCGCTTTTCTCTTCCTTTTTTCTCCCTCTTTCTTGTTTTTCTTTTCCTTCTTTGATTTCGGTGACGATAGCTCTGATGTCCTCCCTCCACTCCTCTATCTCTACATTGTATCTGTCTTATTTGATGCCGAGAAATAGCTAGCTAGCCCAAAAAACCCTTCCCGGCAAGAAATACTTGCAGACTGGGTCCATTCAAATTTGGAATGTCTGGCCTCACTGCTGCTTGTGTTAACCCTAAACATGCCCTATTCCGATGGCCTTCCAATGGCTTCTTTTGGTACTTGTCGCTAAGAATTGAGGCTCTCGTGTCAGGAAATAGTTACGGGATTATCAATCTATAACATTCCTAGTTCCATGCAGGTCAAAGGAGCTACAAAATTTTTCTTTAGCATTCTTAGAGCCTCAAAATCTTTAAAAAAAAAAGTTACGCTACAATAGTTGAACCTGCATATTCCAACTTACCTTACAAATGCAAGGACCAACAGATAAACACAGATTTTCCCTTTTTTATTCTTTCTTTTTATTCTTTTTCACCTGCATTGTTTAAGAATATCGAGGATCCAAGGAGACAGAGAAGAAATCAAGAGAAAAACGACATGGCCCTTTCTGTTATCCTTCTTACACCGATAGATGGACTTTGATCCGAGGACCGAACTCGTAAGCTCTTAGTCAAGGCTCAAGGTGCTAGAAAATAGTGAGATGTGATTGATTGTTTGATGGCCGTAATAGGTAAGATTTAGAAAATCATTGTAGTTGTATATATGTAACTTGCATAACAATATTTGTATCGTCACAACAAGAAAATACATGGCATGTATCACAGGTCAGTATCTTGGGACACGTCTTTTGTGACTAGATCACACCTTTCGTTCTTATTTTTGCTGTTCCCCATGCAAAAGATGACAGAAATCTGCTATTCGGCCCTTCTGTTAAGTGGCCAAAAGAAGGGGGCGTGAAACTCGACTAGCTAAGACAAGTATCCAAGAATCAAAACTGAGTACATAGACGCCCCTCCTTGAGCATAGTTTTTTTTTTTTGCTTATATGGAATATAGTTTGGTTCTGCCTTGTTCACAATTTTTGCCTTGAGAGTTTCTAGGCCCACCAGATATTGGAGGAGAGAAAGAACCTGTCATCTTTTCGTTTAAAGGAGGGTAGTGGGTGATTTTCTTATCCTTCTGCCTGTCTTGTTGGCGCTTCACTATTGGCTCTGAGCCTAGAAATCGTACCTGTATATCGCACTTATCATGCATGTTCTGTTCTACCTGCAGAGCCTCATCCTTCCCCTTTTAGCAGCAGAGCAGAGCCTCAAATAGAAAAAAAAGAGACCAAGATATTATCGTGTATAACTAGTTGTATTACATATGTGAAATGCATTCCTAACCTTGAAGATGCTAGACCTAAATGAGTAGTAGGATTTGGTTCGGCTGGATATCGTTATTTATTATTATTACTTTTTATTATTTTTTAAACACGTGCTGCTGCCTGATATATACACATATTTAAGATACCAAGATCTGCCAAGAGTAGGCGTTGGATGCGTTGGATGCCTTGGCTGTAAATCTGATGATCAAACCATCTCCGCCAACATGCTCAGACAGATTCAGTCCGACTTTTCAATGATAAATTCATGAATGATTGCAACCAAAACACTCTTAATAACAGCTTTTAGTCGAGATAATTCTTTGGGTGTAGCTTCCGAGTGTCTCAAATGATCTGATATCACAACTATTCCTACCCAGACCTCAAGACAACAAAAGCATGACTTGAGGAATCAAGTTTCAATAGAATCCATGTTCAACCACTCCAATATAGCTGTGATGAAATGCTAGTTTACCAAGGCCCTTCTAGTCGTGCCAATGTTGTTGTGATATAACCTTCTTGTTGAAGTAACCTTTCCCTTCCTCCCCCCACACCTCCATCCCATAAAAGAACGCATCACATGATAGGTACAGGTTTTGTTTGCTTGACACATCGAGAGTTTGTAGCCTTACTAGACTTCTTTCATTTGATATCCTACTAATGTTAGTACTAACACTAATATATAGCAACTACCGGTACTGTGGTTCTCGGCACGGTGTCCGTCATTACAGCTATGACCATGTCCGTGGAAAGCAAAAGTCATGTTAGGATACATCGTGATATTGAAAAATTAATCATGTATTTTATCCCTGGGGGTCCGAAAGAGTGGGTTGGCAGATGTGATCCTGCCTCAGCGAGATATAGGCCGGCGTCGATATATAAGCCGATCTCGTGATCGATCTAGTCAGCGTTCTAGTTATATTTAGGTCAAGGGACCCTTCGCTTTGCATTTCCTTTCTCTCTTGTTATCTTCTTGTCGTGGCATTGATAAGTGATGATGGAAGGTTCTGCCGTCTAATATTGATATTGAAAATTTGGTGGTTGGAGGCCCCCCACGAGCTTCTTTTAGTCAGGCTCTATAATAAGGGTCATCGATATCACTAGACTTTAGCTGTGTCTGATGGACGGAGCCATGTTTTGATGATTCCAGCTTTACTGCTCGTCAAGATTGCTTCTTCAGTGAACACTAAGCCCGACAAGACCTCTGTGTCTGCCTCGTGAGACTACAATCCGTGTTAGCCAATATGTAATTAGAAGCGTTGATAGTTTAGGGTCATGATGCTTACACAAACAGGAATCAACTGTGGCATGTCGTTGCGACTAGCCGCTCCATGCTCGAAAGTGCCATTTTCATGTTCAAGGTCGGTAGATTTGGCCGAGGCAATAGTTGGCGGTACCACCTTGGATGAAACCGATGCTCTATGAGCCATTGCTGTCTTTGGTCGTGCGAGCATGGCGGCATTGAAATCCCACAGGCATAGACGACAATCTTGGCCGATACTGCCAAAACGGTAGTTCCGATCGTCACATCGCCAGGGATCAAAAGCTACAGCTGAAGGCCAGGACTTGTGACCTTTGCACCAAGCAACTGCGCACTTGTCAGCGAACGACCAGATAGTGATCAGGTCGTCTTGGCTCCCTGTCACAATATATTTGCCATCTGGTGACCAGCAAACGCAGGTGAATTGGCCGAAGTATGCGTTGAACATATCCTCTTGTCTAACACAAGATTGGATGGTTAGTATAGCGACTAAGACGTTTCCACATTCATGGTATTCATACCTTTCGTTCAAGTAGTCAACCAGTCTGAATGAGATGTTGCTCGACACAATTGCGAGATATCTATTGTCCGGGGAAAACGCAAACTCCTTAATTGCTGTGTTATACAATCTCCACCATGATACCGGGTTTGTTTTCTGGTTCTTAGATGTTACAGACTTCTCGATTTTAAAGCGTGACCGCTTCTGGCCAACGTCTTGCCCGGAAATCGGCGGCTCTTCTTCTTTGTTCAGAGGCATGTCTTCTTTCTCTTTGTCATAAACAATCAACGACCCGTCGGTATGTCCTGCTATGAACAAATTCTCCGAGCCCGGGATCCACTTGATCGACTGGACTGGATGGTTATTGATGATGCCATTTTTGTTGATCCGAGTATATCTTTGGCTAAAGGGCTCCCACCAAAGGATCTCGCCGGTGTTGAATCCCATGATAACATCAATATGAGACGGGCTCTTGGTGACCATGTTCACGTCATGACATAAACAATGACCCTTAGTCAATAGAATCTTGGTAAGGAATTCCACCTACGTTATTGTGAGCTTTTACCGAATATGATTCCGTCATACATGCCTTCGATCTGACGTTGTATGTATTACGATGATATTTAACGTACCTTGGTGGGTGAAGACAGATCTAACCATTGAATAGAGCGATTGCAGTTCACAAAAGCATATATACCATCTGGTGCATGTTCTTGGATTCTCTTTGACAATTGCTCGTGCATTATGGCGCGTGAAATAAAAGACGAGTTGCTCTTAGTCATGTTGCTTTTTGGTTTCTTGCGCTTGTCCCGCGAATTAGCCGGTGCTGCCAGAAACGCATTTCTTTCACCGAAGGCGGGCGCAACCGATGATATGGCATCACTGGCTGAAGTCCCTCTACCGTCATCACTGTTCAGTGTGATAGCGATATCATGCGACTCTCGGGTTTCGGAATTGGCAGATGGGTCTTGTATGCTGGCTGATTGGCGGCTTAACGATGATGTAGTCACAGAACTACCTTTATAGAAGACGGGGGCCTTATGACTAGAATCGAAGCCGACCAGGGATATACGGGTACCGCAAGTTGGTGGCTGTTTTGTTGTAGCGAGAGGGTTCGGGTTCGAGGGCCCAGATTCGGTAGGATGAGGCGGCGGTATCGCGAGACGAAGTTCTTCTTTCTGAATATATGTACCTGTAAGAGCAAGAGTCGACCATTTTAGCAAGAGGGAGCAAGTTCCAGTATATGTTGGAGTACTACATACCTTCTCCAACAAGGAACTGGCATTTGGGGCCTGTTGGGGTCGTCAAGGAATTACTCGTCTCGATGATCGGTGGTGGTTGATTACCGACGCCATACTGGCCGCTGTTATACTTTGGCGGAGGCGGAAGAACACTGCGTGATGAAGTCTCAGTCTCTGTTTCAGTCCAATAGCTGCGTTTTGTAGCCCATGGATCCATGCTTGAAGAATATTGCGGCCAGCAACGGGGTACGCAGCAGTGGGTCGTCGTGACGGTATGGAAAGGAAAGGTATGGAAAGTTCTAAGAGCTCGTGATGTGGTGCGCAACATGGCTATATTACTGAAAAGCCATGTTTTTCATATCGATGACAGTACATGCGACTGTCTTTCTTTGGTGGCGTTTGGCGCAATGGGATATGCTCAGTAATCAGCGGCGACTGATTCTTCGCGATAAGATGGTTATGGCTAGCCAGCTATAGAGTGGCGCACAAAGATTAAGACTAAAGTAAAGCATCGCATTGCACAACGCCACGCCTTTTTTTTCAGACACTGCTTTGGAAGTTCTGCCAACAGGAATGCAAGAAAAACTGCAAAGAATATGCATGTGCCTAGTGATATTGTGATACGTGTGTACGGGAGAATATTTGTTCGGGTGATTGATGCTTATAGTGAGTGAAACTTACAACATTGCGCCGGGTTATGGACGACAAGACGTCTAGGAAAGACAACACAGATACAAGTTAAGGAATAAATTGCGCAGATAGCAAGAAAATGTCAAGAATCCAGACAGCGGTAAGTCGTCTAGCAAAACAGAATGAAATAGACGAATCACGAGACCCAGCCGAAGCTTCCGCCAAGATGCAAGTCAGCGAGTCAAGATTCCTTCGAGCTTCGCGATAAACTGTAGGATCAGCGACTATTCAACGGTGATATGTATATGAAGAGATAGAGTTGATAAGTCGAATGGTATAGCAATGAAAGGCTCGAGGTAGTCAAAGTGAGGGGAAAATAAACAGATAGTGCAAACAATGTTGTTAGAAGGACAAATGGTTTAAGAAGGACGGATTCAATTAGGAAATGGCGCCTGCAGCACGATGGCCAAACCCCAACATTTGAAGCCCATGGCAGTTGCGCAAAACAGATAGAAGACGCTTATAGCGGAGCCTCTAAATTCCATACTTGGCAGCTACCCCAGTTTTGCCCCAGCCATTACAAGACCATTGGCATATGGGCTGCAAATTCTCGCAGTACCTTCCCTGCAATCTGGCGATCGGAGGGTAACTTCCTACAGAATAAAAAGATATTCCACTGGTCTAAACTAAAAGGCACTTCACGGTCTAAAAACAATGTCTAGGCTATAGTTGTATTTAGTGAAGCAACTCAGGATTGCTCTAGTCAGCTGTTTTCTTTTTGCTATTTGTCTGTCACGAGCTAGAAGCATGATGAAGAAAGATGATCCCCGTTAAAATACAAAATACAAGCATTAAGTGCGATAGAAACTACAGTGTGACTGTCATGAGATCTCAATCTGTTATTGTGACGCTGTTGTCGCAACTTTTTGATCGGTAGGGTTTATATACCCTTAACCCTGTCCTTGCAAGCAAACAAGCGCTCTAAATGTCGTCAAGTTGACATAGCCTAAGCTATCCTAGCACCCATCCCACCATTGATGCTGAGGTTTTCCTTCTGCATCTACCACTACCACTCCACGCCCACAACACTATGGCTGCCGGTATGTTTTTCCAGCTGCCTTCAATGCATATTGGCTGTACTCGGCTCTGCAGTTGCTAACCCGCACAACCTGCCTCCCAGTTCGAATCTGTGTCTGTGGCGACGAGGGCACCGGCAAGTCCAGCTTGATCGCATCGCTGGTTAAAGACGTCTTCGTGTCCAACAAGATACAGCCAGTCCTTCCCACCATCACACTACCGCCTATCACCGGAACGCCAGAGAAAGTCACCACGACCATTGTCGATACCTCGGCACGGCCGCAGGACCGCACAGCGCTGCGCAAGGAGATCCGCAAGTCCAACGTCATTCTGCTAATCTACTCAGACCACTACAGCTATGAGCGCGTTGCCCTGTTCTGGATGCCGTACTTTCGGTCGCTGGGCGTCAACGTGCCCGTAGTGCTCTGTGCCAACAAGTCTGACCAGTCGCCCACCAATAACACGCAACAGAGCGTCGAGGACGAGATGTTGCCTGTCATGACCGAGTTCCGCGAGATCGATTCGTGCATTCGCACCAGCGCCAAGGAGCACCACAACGTAAACGAAGTGTTCTTTCTGTGTCAGAAAGCCGTCACACATCCCATTGCGCCGCTGTTCGACTACAAAGAGGGTGACCTCAAGCCGGCCTGTGTTAGCGCCCTCACGCGCATCTTCTACCTGTGTGATCGTGATCAGGACGGATACCTCAACGACCGCGAGATGCATCATTTACAAGAAAAGTGCTTTGAGAAGGAATTGTCCAGTGACGACCTCGCAAACATCAAGCTCACTGTTAGTAAGCTGGTGCCTGAGACTGACGCCGAGAAGGGCGTCGACCTGCGTGGTTGGCTGCAACTCAACAAAATGTACGCTGAGAAGGGCCGTCACGAGACTATCTGGATTATCCTGCGCAACTACCACTACACCGACAGTCTCAGTCTTGCCGACAGCTTTATCAGCCCCAAGTTCGAGGTGCCCGAGTATTCGTCAGCTGAGCTGAGTCCGTCTGGGTACAGCTTCTTTGTCGACCGTTTCTTGCTGTTCGACAAGGACACTGATGGCGGCCTTAATGACGACGATCTGGATGCTCTTTTTGCTCCTACGCCAGGCCTTCCGGCATCGTGGACCGACGCCGCGCTGGCTTCTACAGTACGCAATGAATCGGGCCATATAACGCTGCAGGGTTGGCTTGCACTCTGGAGCATGACGACGTTCATCGAACCCAAGACGACGCTCGAGTACCTTGCCTATCTGGGCTACGAGCCGGCCGACACCAAAGCGTCCATAACCGTGGCCCTGAAGATTACCAAGGCCCGCAAGCGCCGCCAACGGCCTGGCCGCGTTGAGCGCAACGTGGTTATGTGCTATGTAGTGGGTGCACCGGGATCTGGCAAGTCATCTTTACTTGATTCGTTCCTGAGTCGTCCGCTTGACTACATTTATCACCCGACTATCAAGCCGCGCCGTGCCGTCAACAGTGTCGAGCTGCACGGCGGCAAGCAATGTTATCTGATTCTAGAAGAACTGGGCGAGCTAGAAGAAGCTGTCATCGAGAATCAGGCCAAGCTCGACGCCTGCGATCTCATCTGCTACGCCTACGACTCATCCGACCCTGACTCATTTGCCCACATCGTCCAGCTACGCAATAAGTTTCCGCGTCTGGACGATCTGCCCGCCGTCTATGCTGCCCTGAAGGCTGATAAGGACAAGACTATGCAGCGCTCTGAACTGCAGCCTGACGAGTACACTGCTAGCCTGGATATGAGTGCCCCACTGCACGTGAGTGTGACGTGGAACAACATCAACGAGCTCTTCGTTGCCCTCGCAGAGTCGGCAACGAATCCAAGTTCTGGCTTCCCGAAGAGCGAGGAGCCTCCGCCTGATCTGAGTAGTCTGTACCTGGCTCTTGGCGCCACAGCTTGTGCTGGCGTGGCCGCTGCTATCATATGGAAACGAGCAACGAATCCCATGCCTTGATGGCTCTTTCTTACTGTTTTTGCTTCTCGTATCTTTTAGCTTCATATCCAGCGTACACTTCTTTCCATTGTCTTATCCCGTCTTCTCTTTTACATTTCTTTTTTCTCTTCAAACTTGTCATTCTGAAAAGACAAGGTGTTCATATTCTTACATCTACCAATTCATCTCATGAGCACGAGCATAAGCTATCTTTTCTTTGGTTTTTAGTCATCACCAATTATCTGCATTGTGTTTGTGTCTTGCAGATTGTCCCCGTTTTTCTTGTATTCTATCTTCGATGCTATTCCTGCTCTCTTGATCAACCTGAAAAAACACAAAAACACAAAAAGAACTAGACTTTGATACCCTAACCTATATTTGCTCTCATTGTAATGCTCAGACAAGGATAATAAAAATAATAATTTGTACTGTAGTATTTAGTCCATAATACACATGTTGATAAGCCAATGTGTACCTAATTTACGATTTTATGAACGACTGGCCTTTTCGAAGCAAGCAGTCCCACAATGACGTCCTTTTCTAGTTAGTACGTCCGATAGCTTCGATGTTGAGATGGAAACTCCTATCTAGCCAAACATTCTAGACCTTGTAGAAGCAGAAGGCAACGTAGATGTTAGATGCCTCGATCTCATCCTGTGACATCTGCAAATTGTTGCTTCCCCGTCCACGTACGCCCATGCGTTCGCTTAGAGGACCTAGGGTTTCATTGTCCTTCTCCGCCTCCCATATATCGGCAAAGGGCTTGTGATATTGAAGTTCGAGGTTGTAATCCTCGGCCAAAGCACGGAAAGCTTCCCAGGGAACGACGTACTCGGGTACTTCTTCGACAGCCTCGTCTAAGAAGAAGTTGTATTTCCAACCAAAAGCTGGACGGAAGATGCCATCATCGGGGGTCTTTGATGGGAACCGGATACGATAGATGGAATTTCCCCATTCTGCCGTCTTCTCTTCTTCAACCTCGCCATCTTCGTCTACTTCGCCCTCCTCTTCGGCATTTTCTCCTGAAGCCTTAGCAGCGGCCTTTTCGTTTCTAACTGTGTTGGACTTGCGTACATGACCACTGAGAATATCCGAGTTTGGAATACATCCTAGGAAGCGGCCGCCCTTCTTGAGCGCGCTAGCAACATTTTGCAGCATCTGACGCGCCTTGGTTTCAGACTCGAAGGCATAGTGCATGCAGAACATCATACTGACGACATCGAAACCACGGCGCGAGCCTGGTGGCTGGTTGAAGCCAACTTGTTGGATAACCTCGATATCTTCGAGACTCTCGCCAAAGCAGTCCTTGATCATAAATCGGCCTTCGAAATTTCTAGAGCGACGGTTGCGATTGACCATGGTGCGATAGCGATCTTGAGCCTGGCTGATGCTGACATCAGCCGGATCAAGGCCGACATATAGACCCAAAGGCTGTGGAGCTTGCTGCCACTTGCCAATATCACCACCCTTTCCACATCCGATATCGAGAACCAGAAGCGGTTCACTATCACGGCTGCCGGGCTGCCAATCCTCGTTTGGAGAGAACTTTTGGATGATGCAACTTTTGATCCAATTGTTGAATGAACGTAGACCCTTGATTTTGGAATCAGTCTTGCGCCAATCGCGACCTCTTTCGGGAACGTTGTTGTAATGCTGACGGACGACGTCTTCGAGACCGCGCTGACGCTGACGATCTTCATGTTGAGCTTTGGCATGGTCGCGCTCACGCTCGCGCTCTACCTGCCGTTGGCGAATAGCATCGCGGTCCGCAGCTGATAGGCGAGACCGTGTTTGAGGACGCTTCTGCTTGCGTGGCTGTTCAGAGGGCGATATGGCGCGCTTTTTGGCGGGCTGAAGGGACTTGGCATTGTACGGCTGTGGGAGGTCTTCCTGGTTCGGCGTCGGCGAGCGCCTGCGCTTGCGATGATAGTCGGGGCTGCTTTCTCGTGAAGAACCCATGATCAATGGATATCTGGGTGTTGTCGATGTCGATCAGCGATGAAAAAAATGGCGGCGTTTTGCTTGTTTGGCTCGCTTCGGTTTAAAGAGAACTGGCGTTCGAGGTTAGCTTTTGCAAAGACTAAGACGAGGATGACAATGGTCCATGTAGGACCGGAAGCGACAACAAAGAATGATAAAAGGATAATTACTACATTTGTGATGATTTTAGAGGGAAAATGCGACTCGATGTAACTAAATAAGAAAAAAAGTATCCTGATTGTTTTCTGTGTATCTAATTGGTGGGAACCGCAGGGTGGTTTGAGTTGAGTAGTTGCGATCGATCAGGAATGCGCTTGTACAGCGACCGCCTTTTTTCTCTGATTTGCTCACTTTTTTGTGGGGACCTTGTTTTGATAGTCAGTCAGGTTATGGAAACATGGTAAGCTTCTGGGTGCGTGTGCGGACTGCAGCCTTGTCATTGTATGGCCCATTTTTTATTTGGATGAGGCAGAGAGCTCTCGATTAGCAAGGGAAGGAACTACTCCCCTCCTGCCTTAGACGACTGCAGGCATACGTATGAGCCGCTTTAACCTGAATCTGTAGTTGCTTCCGCCACGAACTTCGATTTTGAGTACAGCTAAATCCGCAACTATCACCACTTTAATCAGCCTTGTTGTTGTTGTTTCCACTACCACGAATCAAAGTAGTAATTCTATACTTATCCAATTCAAACAAACCTACCAATTCGCATCTGTTTTCGAGCTTCAATCGCTATCGCGCCTATCCCTCATAGTAGCTTCACCATCCAGTCGCCGACGCCAATACAACGTAGACTGTAGTCTTGCAGCCTCTCGGCCCTCACAACCTTCTTTCCGCCCACCATGAGCGCCGAGGCTCAGTATGCCAAGTGGCCACAGCTGGCCCTCAGCCAACATGTCTTCAACCTGACCAATTCGTACTCCGCCCGCCCAGCACAGCAAGCCTCGGCTCAGGCACTGCAAGATGCCATTTCCGAGCACAAGATGGCATCTCTCTACTGGTATTTGGCCCACCCCACCGCGGGACTTCTCAACGCTGTAGCTACCGAAGCTTCATCCGGCCTTGCATCAGTTAAGCCTACTCTGGGCCGTAAGTCAAGCCTCGTTGGCTTAATTGCCAGCAAAAGCTCGTCAGCTGCTACGTTCCTTCCCTGGGACGAGGAGCTATATAACAAGCTCAAGGCCGAGAACGATGCTGAGCTAGCTGGATACAAGGAAGAGGAAGATGAAGCCGTTGAGAAGGCCGGCGATATCGAGATTGTTGCTGCCCGCGGTAAGCGTGCGGAGTTCTGGGCCCGTGTGGGCGACAAGGTAAGCTAGTCTCTCGGAGTATTTCATCATAACTTGATGTATATCTGTGCCAATGCTAAGTTGTATGTGACTTTAGGACCGGGCTATTGCTGCCTATGAAGAGGTTATCGAGAAGACTGGTATGCTTGGAACCAAAATCGACATTGTTCTTGCTATAATACGTATGGGTCTTTTCTTCGGCGACAAGTCCTTAGTTAAGAAGCACGTTGAGCGTGCAAAGGCCCTTGTCGAGTCTGGTGGTGACTGGGATCGTCGTAACCGTCTCAAGGCCTACGAAGGCATCTACCTGCTTTCCGTTCGCTCTTATAACTTGGCTGCGCCACTGCTTTTGGACAGCTTGGAGACTTTCACCAGCTACGAGCTTTGTACATACAGCTCCCTGGTGATATACTCAGTTCTAGCTGGTGCTGTATCCCTCAAGCGCGTGGATTTCAAGTCCAAGGTTGTTGATGCGCCGCAGATCAAGGCTGTTATGGGTGACGGCGAAGACAAGCTCATGGCACTTTCTCTCGATGACAAGGAATCCGCCCCCGCCCCAGTCAAGCGTGGCCTAGTTAACTTGGCTGCTCTCGGCAGTGGCACCGAAGTTGAGGCAGAGATGGCCATCGACTTCACGGCACTGGCAACTCTTGTTAGCGCGTTATACCACGGAAACTACAAGGCATTCTTCCAGTCACTAGCGCAGGTTGAAGAGCAGTTCCTGAATCAGGATCACTACTTGTTAGAGCACAAGAGCTGGTTTATCCGCGAAATGCGGCTACGTGCCTACCAGCAGCTTCTGCAAAGCTACCGGGTTGTTGGACTCGACACCATGGCTCACGACTTTGGCGTGACTGTTGACTTCTTAGACCGGTAAGTCACGTTTATTTTCTGATACGGACATAGGCCATGTATCATGTACTAACCATGACGACTTCTAGCGATCTTGCGAGATTTATTGCCGCCGGTCGCATTCCTTGCTCCATCGACCGTGTGAACGGCAAGGGTGTCATCGAGACCAACCGTCCTGACAACAAGAACAAGCAGTACCAAGACGTACTGCGCCAGGGTGATCATTTGATCACTAAGCTTCAGAAGTACGGCCAGGCTGTTAGACTAAGAGGCTCAGAGCGGGCATAAAGTAGAGGAATAAGCAGGTCAAGAGACTTAGAAACTATCTATCCATATAGCGGAGGAGCTCAATAATCGACCAATACAGTCAGTACTCGACATGCTGCTGGTCTTGTTTACTACACAGACGTAGAACATGAATTACAATTACATTCCATTATTTGTCACAACAACTACTTGTAGTTACAGAGTAACTAATTTAGCCTTTGTGTTTCGTCGTATATCGTCATTGTATCTGATTTGTCATGTTTCGGAGACGGTTTTGTTCTGGCGACAGCTGAAATCAAAGAAAATGGCCTGTTATCAGATCATGATTTCCCCACAAAGCTACGACAACCTCGTATCATCCATGCACTACGATTTTTGGGTTTAGACAGGTTAATGTGACTGGTCATATCTGAAAGCAACCTCACTTCATCTATAGGATGCTTTTTTTCTCCTAATTTTTTTCTTCATTTTCCTCTCTTCGAAGCATCATGATGATATATAATTATATTCGTGTAACAGTTTAATTTTATTAATGTTTTTAATCATACCAAGACAGAAGAGTACCATATACAAGTGACTAATACCGACAAGCTAGTGGGTGATTCACTATTTACCGGAACTCACCGGAACTCGTCCATGAATTCCTGGTGGAACTTCACGATGCGCTCGGTCCATTCAGTGCCGGGAGCCAAGAATGTAGTGCGGAAGTGGAAAGTTCCGGGTTTCTGGCCGAATCCAGAGCCAGCAACGACGCAGATACCGGTGGAATCCAACAGATGCATAGCGTAGAACTCGTCAGGCTGACGGTTCTCAGCCTCGGCGGCGGCAATAGCCTTGGCCGGCAGTGCGATGGTGGGGAACAGGTACATGGAGCCCTGGGGCTCGCCGCACTCGACGCCTTCCATCTGGCTGAAGGCGCGGTGTAGGGCGTTGGCGCGCTCGCGTAGGCCGTGGAAGATGGAATCGTACTCTTGCTTGTACAGGACGTGTGATGGCTCACCGGGACGGGGAGGGTTGACCATCAGCTCGACCAGGCACTGACCGATAACGGGGGCGCACAGCATGATGCTGACAAACTTGTAGATCTCGGCCTCGACAGCAGGGTCAAAGCCGACTAGCTCGAAGTAGCCACCGCGGTGACCGCATTCGCCAACCATGCCCTTGGAGATGGAGTGTAGCGAGGCCAGCTCGACATGATCGTAGTGGCCGGGCTTCTCCTCGATCATTTGGCTCAGCACCTGCTTGAAGCTGTGGAACTTGCCAATGAAGACGTTGGTCTGGTACACTTCGTCGGCGATGATGACTAGGCCCTCATCGGCAGCAAAGTTGATGACGTTACGGATATCGGCCTCCGACAGCGACGCACCAGTGGGGTTTCCGGGATTGATGACAACAATGGCCCGGGTATCGATACCCTCGGCCTGGGATTTGGCGTAGGACTCCTTGATCACATCCAGGTCGGTTCCCCAAGCCTTCTTCTCATCTAGCAAGTACGGCACGCAGTGGGCGTCCAGCACTGACAGCGATGCGGTGTATAGAGGATACTGAGGGATGGGCACGAGAACGCCAGTGTTCTTGTCGGCGCAGATGATGTTCAGCAGAGTGTTGACGCCTGATGAGGCGCCAGCCGACAGATAGATGTGGTTGGGATCAGCAGGGTAGCCGTCGCGCTCTGTAGTTTTGAGGAAGAACATGTTAGAAGGCTCAAAGTTAATGCGGCTTGTTACAGACAAAGCTTACCCTCAAGGAAACGAGCGATACTGTTGCGGATGGCGGGAGCTCCGGCACTGGCACTGTAGGCACCAACACTCTGTACAGACTTGAGTAAGAAACGGGCACGCTCAATGACGTCAGACTTGTAACCAAGCTGATTGACCAGGACATCCTCGTTCTCAAGCAGCTGCGGGTTTTCCAGCAAACTAGCAACCTGGCGGAAGAAGGTAATGGGCTTCTGGTCTAGCTGCTGGGGGTTACCAATGTTGGCAGAGATGACCTGATCAAAGGGCAGATCACCGGCAGTACCATGAGCCAACTGCTGGCGATAGGCCTCGGACTTGACGGCCAGCTCGCCTCTGACAGCGTACTTGGCGGCAATGATGCGCTGGTTGATGTTCTCGAAAGTCAACCGCGTGCTCTTGGTGGCCATAGATCTGGGCTTAGCCAAGACAGCAAAGCGGTTTCTAGAAGTAAAGTCTTTGATAGGAGGAGACATTGTGAGTGAATGTTCGTAGGACGGAGATATCGGTTGAAGCTATGGAAGCTTAGCCTCGGCAATTTGCCAACACTGTGGATAGGCGAGATGTATTGTACGGTTTAATGTATGAGGCTAGTAGTACTGGGACCAACAGTGAAAGTTTCAAAACTCAACGCGGCACATAAATAGAGTGAAGTGACGGCATATACCAGCTCTGGAATGTAGAAACTGAAAAGATTTGATAACAACAAGCAAGGGCAGACGCAAAAGAAAAAGAAAGGAAGAGGCTTCGATCTGACTGGGGCGAAGAAGTTCTTGGGAGGCAAATAAGAGAGACTGGGTATAACGAGTAAGATGAAAACAGTAAGATAGTAGCAGCAGAGACTTTGACTGGAACAAGATGCTAGCTCTTTTGTGTTTAGTAACAGAAAAACATAAACGAGAGAAACAATAAATAACGTAGAGTAGAAGAGAACGGGGAATGGTATCTAGAATGTCAAGGGCACTAGCGGATGCGTGCTTTAAGTACATCGAATACATGTAAACGGCCATCTATAAGCAGATTGGCCACCGTAATAAAGGCAGCACCTATCGACCAACAACTGACAAAGAGAGGGCACGTCCCAGAAAGGAAAAAGCGTAGTAGCTCCTGCTACTGGGGAGTCACTGGACATCCGCGTTCCCGGGGGACCGCTGGTTCATGGACAGGCATAGGGGGCGGTTTGCGGCGTGCTCCTTCGATATATTGGTTGGCCAGAAGACAGGCTAGAACACAAGCTAGAAGGAATAAGGGTGGCTTCTCTCTAGGCTGCTTGACACATGAGTATGACTGTAGCAGATACGGCGGTAGAATAGCAGTGCAACGCCGCCGCCATGAGCTAGCGGATCAGACGAAGACTTTCATGTACCATCCAAGTACTCAGTATATAGCCAGTAGCGAACGATACCGAGCTGTGTCTACATTCCATAAGCAGCAGCCGGCCTTGTTCGACTTAGACCGGCTACGTAGTGTAGTTCTATCTGTATATCTACAGATGTAGTCTGCACCGTTTGGTTGGCTGGCTCCGGCCATTGCCCCCCGTTCTGCGGCCTTTGTTGGCTAGCGATTGGGGCAATGCATGATGTCAGAACGTGGGGAGGCGGCTGACGTAGAAATTCCAAAAGACAGCAGGACAAGGAAAGACAAACTACCCTGTGACTGGAGAGGGACGATGGCAGCCGCCAAGTCAAGTTACACGCTTGTGCTCGACTCGAGCGCGTCTTCTTGGCTTAAAGCCGTGGCTGTTTGTTTGTACAAAGCCATCAGCAGGCCGACTCGTACGGACGGCCGGGAGGCAACAAAGTCAGGATAATGGGCTGACCGCAGCTGTCGCCTGACGCAGTGTCTCTTGGAGATTGCCAAATTCTGGCCTCAAGCTACGACAATGTTTGATATAAAACTAGAGCTATGGCGTCTTGGTTACAGCAGCCAAAGAGTCCCTCACAGGTACAAAGCCAAGAAAAGAAAGGTGCCCTAAATAAGTCCCAAGATGCGTCGATTTCTCCATGTTTCTGCACGGTCACATAGCGTGTTTTGGAATCCGGGGTGATGTGATTCTGACGGCGGGTAATTACTCCAAAGAAAAGCATATACAACCTCTCATCCCTCGCTGCTGGCGATATAACTTCAGGTTATTGTTCAGAATCTTGCCATCCTGGAGACATAATAAACGGCCCTACCGGGATCTTACAGCTGTCCACCCTATGACAGGCCAAGGGGGCCGACTTCGGCGTCCTGCTTGAGCTGGTAATCAACACAGCTTATGACACCGCGATAGCACACGAGATAAGTAGCATATGCGTCTGGTTGGCTGGCTACTCTACTAGCACATGATAGCAAGCTCTGCAGGGCAAGTGTCTCTGTCCCGCGGGGGATAAAGGGCGAGGGTAGAAACGGAAAGGGAAGGGTAGGCAAGGCGAGCTAGCAAAGCAGAGCACTAACAGCTACTAGTAGAGCGCAGGTCAAAGTCCGCCCAAATTCGGCGCATTTGTCTGTCGCCTTGGCTCACAGCGAGTGCTAGTTGATGGGGAATTCAGAGCGAAAAAATGGATAGAAAAAAAACAGAGATACTTACAAGCGGCGTTGCTGGAACCGGCCAGCTTCGCCGTGTGCCGTCTGGCAGCCTGAGTGACGCTCATTTTTATAACCGATATTTGGCAGTCTATGAGAAAAGCTGAGTGATAAGGATACTGTAGTCTGTAATCCGAAGTTTCGAGTTTCCTCTCTATAATAGCGAGTTTTTTGTTAGTCAGTCGGCAAAGACTAGTCCAGCTTCCAGAAGACCAATAATGACAGCTCGGAAAACAACGATTTTAAGTCCAGCAGGGTTGCCAGAGAAGAAAAAAAGATACAGAAGAAAGAAAATATAGTTGGATGTGCGGGATGGATGATAGAAAAAGTAACCCTAATAAATAACACAGAAGAGCATACTAAAAAGTATTTCTAGGAGGGAAAAAATTAAATACAAAGACAAAAATATCTGATCGGTCAAGATAGAAGAACGCGCAACTCCTCCTTCTAGGACACAGTGATATCGTAGAACTTGGCAACTAGCCGTCTCCGAGGGGAAAAGATTGGTGACTATTGTAGAACTAGTGTGTTTCTGTTTCCCGTCTAAGTGTCCCGAAGAATAAACCAAGAATTTGCTCCTAGACTGGCTCTAAGCTAGAGCTTTCTTTCTTCTTCATTCACCTATGTATCACCTCGCAACAACTCGAATTGCTTCCCGGATTGTTGGAGAGATGCGAGAGAAAAACTTTCTCGTGGTTTTTGTACTTGTGACGTGATAATAATACAAATAGCACCTGTCTTCTCCAACCCCCCCCCCAACTTTTTTGGGGGAGGGCCCAGCCACAGACTATACTACATGATAACTAAGTATACACAATCTTACAATAGTCTTTTCTCATCAACTAAATCCGTTTTTCTTCTTTTCTTTTGTTCTCCTCGGTTACATTCAAGCCTCTAGCAGAGACTCTGCTTGATATTCTTGGCTTCTATTCTTGGTCCATTATCCGCGGAGTTGGCAGCCCGTTTTTTTGCCATATATAGTAGTAATAACTTGCCCATACTTACAAGCTCTAAAGTGTCGTTTTTGAATGACGACGCATTCAATTATGCCATATTAATTACAATGCCGACTGTCTCATTCCCATATTAACAATGAAATACCAAGGCGAATCTTCACTTAGTCTATGCTGTGTCCAGGTTGGCTGGCAACTTGTTTCTATGTCATACAAGATAGTCGTTATTATATCTCACGCTCCAATTAAGATTGTTTATAGCCTTCCAGTCGCCACCGTCCCTCAACTTATCAAATCTTGTACTTTTTTGTATGACTGTTGCTAGTTCTTAACAGCTCCGACTTTGTTTCTTTTGCTACAGTACTGTTTTTACTACAATAACCCTAACAATGATTTACATACGAACCCTAATATACCCGATTATGCTAGCTAAGAGAAAGGTAGATGCCCCACCATAATGAAGGTTTAGCTGCAATTAACGCTCATGTTTACCGGTGATTAACCGACTCAATGTTCGACATTTGAGTTTACTCGCAAACTTTATTGGCGAATTCATAGGATTTGAAGCCTCGCGATACTCCCAACATCGTCATAACCGTCTCTCTTTTTGCGACTTAACTTCCTTCTCCCATACAGGCCTCCCCCTATAAGCCGGTTACACAGAGTCACGATGGCTAAGAAAGGTGCATTTGCTAATTCTCTCCAAATATTCAATATCATAAAGATTGCCATAGAGAGTTGATGCAAAGATACAACAGAGCTTCTGCTAACGAATGTTATCGCACTATAGTGAAAGCTCGTATTATTCCCGTACGCCTAATCTCCATGGCTATGACTGGCTTCTTCTACACATTCCGTCGTCCGCGTCAGGCTCGTCCTATGAGCATGATGAAATACGATCCCATAGGTCCGTACATCTTGGCTTGTTTGCCCTAACGACCAGAATACATATATCGTCACATAAGAGGTTGAATCCATGAACTTGAAGCTAACTAGTTGGTCCTTGTAGTGCGCAAACACGTTCTTTTTCTAGAATCAAAGAAGAGAATAAAATAGTCTACCAACCACCAAGACCCAGAACATCACAATTATCACGATCTTCAAAACATCATATGCAACCTACATACCCCGAGGCTTCCATTCGTTATTTTCATTTAGCCCTTTTACTTTTTTTCTATCTGGGCTTTCTAATCATGGGAAGCCAATTGTACAACATCTTATGCAGAAGTTAGGGAACTTCCACGCATATGTATCATCATAGTGAGCAGGTATCAAGCTCCATATCTGTACCAGTACATATATTATATCAATATGTTTCCAATCTATTCATACACCAATAAACTACACAAGTAATATTCCATGTTTCTTATCCAAATTCTAAAAAAAACAGCTATAGCAACCCTACCACACTCATGATTAGCATACTAGCCACTCGTGTCTCATGTCATTAGTTCGACATCTTTACCCTTGGGATTGGGTAAGCTTAAGCGGCGTGATGCCCCAGAAGACTTGACTCCAGCCCTTTCTAAAATGCTGCCCTCCCCTTGACCTAAACCTTGATATTGGCTTCTTATTTTACTCACAAAATAACCCGACTTTGTGCCGAATACATCCTCCTGTGGAGATGTCACCACATCGCTCTTGTACACCTTAAAAGCTCTACCAACTTCGCCTTCTTCTCTTTCCCGTTTGCCACCTGAGTTCATGCCAGCTACCGAAATACTACCGGCCGGTGCTACGGTCAGAAACTGTCGAATTTCATCTGCAGTCGACATACTGACGGCCGATGATGTAGATGCGGAGTTTGCTTGGCAATAGCCTACAAGGGGCCGACCCAACTGCTTTTTAAATGTGTCTCGGAATTGGGTTCTTCGGCCCCGAGTTTTCATCTCATCGCGTGATGCTTCGCCATCAATGGATACTGTTGCTGAGATCGACAAAGCCGACGGCAGTACATCGTTTGCCCGAGTCTTCATGATAGATGTAGGCGCAGCAGCCGATCGGCGAGCAATCTTTTCTTCCTCTACGGTAGGTGCAATGGGTGGATCATTAGCACCACAAGGGGTCTTAATGACAATCTTGCGTGCTTTATCCATCTCATCAATCTCTGTAGATTTGAGTATAGAACCACCACATAATGGACTCTTCAATGAATCCATCGAGTTCAAGATATCGTCAATGTCTATATCATAGAGGAACTCATCAGCAACACCGGTTTTGATATCTGCACCGGGAACCAAAGAAAGTTGGGCGTCAGCGGAATCAACAACCACACTACTCGGTCCCTCGGTCTCTTGATCGTCTTCTTTTTCGGCTTTGTGTCTCCACAGCGCTTCAAGTCTTTTGCAAATGGCATTCATACCAGAGATTCCGGCGTTGGTAAGACCACCCTGTAGGCTTTCGATTGACTTGACATGCTTGTGCCATTCCTTGAGGGTCTCATGGGCGCTCTGTAGCAGAGATTCGTACTTCTTGATTTTTTGCTTCAAATTGATCACACGCTGATTTGAATTGATCAATTCACGGCGTAGGGTCGAAATCTGTTCAAGATCTAGACTCTCATCTTGATTTTGGCCCGAGCTTTTGCTCTCCGTTGATAGGTTCATGTACATCTCTGCCTCTTGCAATCTCTTCTGTTGTTCGAAGAGTGTAGTCTGGAGTTGATCGTAAGCTTTGTTTCGTTCTTGAAGATCAAGCTGCAGCTTGTCCTGGCGCAAGACACAATCAATCAGCTTTGATTGTAGAGTCTCGAGGGCATTACTCCTTTCTTCCGTTGCATTAACTTTGTTGGACGTCAAGCTCATGATGGTATCGCGCAGAGATGTATTTTCAGCCTTGACTTGCACAAGCTCGTTTGCTTTCTCTAGAAGAGCTTCGATTTGGCAGAGTTTGTTCCCTAGCAAGTTCTCGGCTTCATACTGAACACGTCGAGCGTCGGCCAATTCGTTTTGTAGTTCCTCGACATGAGTGAAAGGGCGTTGATTGGCTTCCGTTTGCAAGGCTTTCTGTTCGATGCGGGTTTCATGAAGATGTAGACTTTCAGTGATTGAAGCGAGGTGGTTGTCAAGAATGGCCTTTAGTTCATTTGGGATTCGCTCTTCATGTTGCTCAAGACACTCGGCGACGGTATTCGAAACGCTGGATATGATACTAGGATATAGTTAGTACGAAAACTGTTGGCTCTGAAGAATGATTGACCTACTTCGATTCCGTGTTTGTGAATACATCCTGTAACTTGAGAAAGTAATCATGAATAGCACATCCTTTATCGGTAGCATCAACTTGCTCTTGAATGTTGGATAGAATGGATTCAAGTCTAATGATAGATCGCTTGTTAGTGAGATGGAAGGATGGTATAGTGGATGTTGGGAATCAATTATCTTACTTAGTTTCGATGTCTCGGCAAAATCCAGGTTCAATTGGAGTTACCCGTGGAGTTTCGGCCAAAGACTCCGTGATCTTGTTGAGCTGGGTACTAAGTGCCTTGGTTTGTTCCTCTATATGCCTACCATCTTTGAGTCTTTGATCGAGCTCAGAGATGTGAGCTTGTAGGACATGAATCTCGTCGGTTTTAAGTTGGAGTTTCTCTTCGAGATTTTCAATTCGTCCTTGGCCTATATATATGTTAGTGTTGATCAAACCTTTGTGTTACTATTTTACTTACTTTCTTGTTTCACTAGCTTCATGTTCATCTCATGTTGTCTGATGCTTTCTTGCAGCTCTTTGCTCTCCTTATTTGATGAAGATACTGATGTCTCCAGATCTGTAATATTTGTTTGACGAGCATCGAAGGCCTCAATAACTTTGGACACTACTTCATCCGGGCTTCCAAAGTCACCAAATAGGCCAACATGGTGAAAAATGATTGAAAGTTGAGCTACCATATGAGTGTTTTGATTCTCGAGCTCATCGGATATCTTGACATTGTCATCGAACTTTGATTGAAGCTCACTGATACGCTGTAAGAGGCCGGTGTTCTGATCTTCAATAGCCTTCTTCTCTGACTCGAGTTCCTCAATCTGAGTTTGATCATCTGTAATAGCTCTCTGAGCGTGCCCAAGACGCTTTTCGAGGTTATAGATTTTCTTCTCAAGACCATCGATGACACTTCTAGCCTTGGTACGTTGTGCTGCATTGAACTCTGCCCATTGGTTGAGGGTCACGGCTACATTTTGTAGTTGCTTTTCGTCACCCTTTTTGGAAAAGAATTCTGTTGGCACCTGCATTCGTCTGCGAGAGATGTTTGAGGCACGAGATGATGGACGAGAGATCATAGGCTGGGATGTAAGCTTATCTTGACTGGGGGAGTGTACATTAGGCGGATGGCGTCGCTTTATGTGAGAGGCTGACTTCAACGTAGAATGTTTGAATGCTCTTGCTTGTGAGAGCTCCCTTGGCTTACATACCGGCGTTGCCTCTAGATCTCCGACAACGGATGGGGAAGTATGACGGACTGTATGATGGCTTGTAGGCATTTCTTGACGGGTTGCCTGTTGATCATGCGGCACCGCGAATGCCGGTGATATCCTCAAGTCGTGCATGCCTCTATCCTCGTGATGAGGCTTTGGCTGTATCTTGGAGGTGCTGTTGTGAGCCTCCGGGAATGGAAAGCAGATACTTTGCTTACTGACTGTACCAGTATTAGGCTGTGCAAATGAACTTTTGGCTGATGATGGCGTGACTAAAGAATGGTTGGGCGAAACAGGTTGGTTGGTACCAGTTGTTACGAATGAGTTATCAACGGAAGACAAATCTTGCAGGTGGGTTTGTGGAAGTGTCGTTGATGATGTTGACCCAGTAGATGTTTTGGCTTGAGTTGTTACAATACCACAAGTAGTTGTATTGGTTGTATTAGCCCGTGGCTCAATCATCGATGAATCCGTATTGCCATCAAATGGTATTGGCATTCGCTTTCTAGGGTGATCGCCAAAGCGGCCAGCAACATTAGCGGCTTTCTTGAAGGTGAAAGCGGAGGGTGCCTCGTCATCAAGATCGTATTCGTCATTCTAGGAGTTGAGCGACTTGTTAGGAATATTGGCCATGAACACTATGACCGAAAAGTACTATTACCGTTGGGAATAAAGAGTCCTCATCAAGGCCCGGATTGCGGGCTAGCATGCCCTCAAAAAGACTGCCCATGATGGCTGTCCTTCATCTAGTATACCGAGTGTATACAAAGATAGATGAAGACTTGAAAAAGGGTTCCACGGCATAATCCATTGTTTTGTGGGATACAATATTTCCTATCATGGGATAGGAAGGAGGGTGTTTATTCCAGAGTATCTTCAGTACAGCTTCCTGCTGTGATATCCCGATGGAGGGCAGCTTCATGTTTTCTATTGTTATGATGTGTAGAATTGTAGTAGTTGCAATACACACCACGAATCTAAGATACATAGTGTCACGATATTATCAACACAACTATACTATACCTAGGGGATTAGTCGGAACTCCTAGATACATAGTCTTCGAATGGCCCTTGAATACGAAGTATATGCACGCATCTCATTATGTATGTGATTTGTACCAATCGATACACCGCTTCCATGCATGTGTTTCGGCTGACACCGAATTAGGTAAAAGACTTTCGTGTTGTCCCGGGCCAAGACTCAGCTCGTCCTACATCAGCTTTCAAGGCTTTCAGCTTCGCAGCTTCAAGCTAGTTACATTAAACCGAGACTCTTGAAATCGGACAACCCCACACAAAGGCTGTTGAAATTGCCGATGAAGCTCCAGCATAAACGGCCCCACTTCTAGCTAGCAATGAAATGGCACCAGCTTATGAATATAAAATATACCCAACTGTTGAGATCTTGACATTCTGTTCATCTTGAAATTATTTCATCACTCCCAAATCACGATACTTTACTGCGCTGCAATACCTTCCTTCTAAAATGACATCTAGCCTTATTTTCGAGCATTTCACCTTCGGGTTCCGGGATGCTGCCGGTGCATTACCTGGTTATGTCCCGCCTAGCAACTATACCTCACTTTTGACCGTCCTAGCCTCGCTACCGCAAGTCGACAGCCAGGTGTTCGTCGGCCAGTACATTGAGCAGCCGTCAACATGGCTCATGCTAGTTCCCTGGCTCTCGCGCGAAAAGCACATCGAATTTCAGCAATCCGATGACTTCGAACCCTTTAAGGCTAAGATGGACGCCATCGTATGCGATGTTGACTACTTCGAGGTCTTCTTAGGACCTAATGCATACCCAGCTGTGACATCCAACTGCACCGAGGTGCTGATGTGCTATGGTGTCGAGAATGGTTATGTTGACAACACTCAAAAGTTCCTCCAGAAGATGGATGAAGGTAACCTCATCGGCTACCACGGAGGCGCCAGTGGTGAGACCCCGGAGCTTATCGCTAAGGCCGATGAGGAGAAGGAGAAGGCTGTTGGCATGGTATTGGGTTGGGACAGCAAGGAGGCCCATCTAGAGGCTAAGGCTAAGCCCGGTAACCGTAAGTCAAAATGACAATCATATAACAGACTCTATGACTAACGATCATGATAGCTATCATTGCCAATATTGGCCTGCTCCGCGAAGGCGCGAAAGATATGGCCATGGTGAGTTACAACGGATGGAATTTCGATATACCGTAATCATAGCTAACATGTTTGTTTTAGTACCACGTGAATTTCAAGAGCTATAAGAAGAATTAAAGTGAACAATATATTAAGATGGTCATGTTAGATGATGTTTTAGTACTATGTCCACTTTTAGTTACAAGACATGCACATTTTAGTGAGATAAATAGAATAATACGATAGATCTACGTTCTAAAGAAAACCGTGGTTAGTAGCAATATTTATGAGACATGAAATCACGTGCTATGATATAGCTCTAGGTGATGCTGCATGTTAGTACTGTTGTTTTGGTTGTGCGTTGGTGTGACGTGGACTGTTCTGAGTGGCGCGGATAGAGGCGACGCGTTGGTGGAAGACAAAGGGCTCTCGCTAAAATCTAAATCACATAAGCATAATAGTAGCGCCATGAATATAGCAAGGGTTAGTGCGTGTCAGCGTTGCTTGGCTTGCCCTTCAGATGTCCAAAAGCAGAATTAGGGTGGTGGGTGAAAATAAAAAAGAAGATATGAGTTGATCAGGTAGGTGAAAATTTCGACAGTGGCGTATGAAGGGAGAGTTGGCGCTGGCTGGTTGGCATTGCATGTATGGTAATACCGCAATAAAAGTAACTGTGACAGTGATGGTGGAAGGATTGATTGGCTTGTTCAGTGCATAGGACAGATTGTTAGGAAAGATACGAGTTATACAAATTGTGTGGTTACTCGGGTCAGGATTTTGAGAGTTGATGCTGGAGGTGAGGAGCCTGCCCGAGAACCAGTTACGGATGGTGAGAGATAGAGATATATGCTGATGGCGGAGAGTTATGGATAGAGTTTTGTTGCAAGGGCATAGAGAGATCAAGTCTGCATGAGGAATATGCGAGAATGGAAAGAGTAGTGATAATGGTAAAGTACATGTGTAAAGATCCGTGCAATAAACTACCAGAAAAGAAAGAAGTGCAAGGACATGAGTAGTAGATGGGAACAAGTGAAGGTGTAACCGAAACCACTGTGACTTATGAAGCTTCACCGGTCCCAGGGAAACGGCAGAAAAAAAGACAAAACAGATACCCAATATCCTAACCTTGGCCAACCGTGGACACTACCAGTTCAAATCATTCAAATGCAACAATGACCTGATTGCCAAGTCATGAGAGTTAGTACCCTCAATGTGCATGTTTACCTTCTTGAAAAATCTTGCGCTGTTTGTTGCAATATAGGTTGCGGGGGACATGATAATGTACCTTGGCCCTGTGCAGAGAACGAACCAACGTCTCCGAGCTTTTGACACATGCCAAAGTTTTGACAATAGCAAGTCGATTTTTTCGCTCTCGGGACGTGGGGTTGTGCCATAAGTTCGAAGACTGTTGCCTTCGAAGCATAGCATGGAAACTATACCTGAAAATACGACGATGTATCCTACAATATCGCCAACCAACGACCTTTTTAGTGTAAACAGGGCTTGATAGTTGCCAAGCCACCGAACAAACAAGATGCATAAGACTGAATAAAAGAAAATATAGGATGTAGAAATGTGCAACCGAGGAAAGAATGGACCCAGAAACAATTGAAAGACCAAACGCACAAAAACGCCTGAACCACCCAAAGAAGAAACGACAAAGAATATTGTTTGGTTGTGGGTTAAGGTTTAAGCACGGTGCTTTTCGGACTCTGTTACACTGTTAGTTGTGGGATCCTATATCAAATGTAGATATATTTTAAGCAACAAGAGACTTACCAAGTCTAGAGTACAGCATGTATAGAGCCATGCGGTTGCATTCCTCGGTACCGGTGATGGTGACCAGACGCTCATTATTGTTATCCTGAGGTTCGTTGATCTTGATAACACTACCACTAATCTGGCGTATTTCGTTGATTTTGGCACCGCCCTTTCCAATGATAGCACCCACCATATCATTAGGAATATAGATTTGCTGAGTTACTGGGGTTCCAGCCATAGCACCGGGCATAGGCTGGCCGGCAGTCGGACCAGCTGGCACATGGTGAGCTGCATGAGGAGCCGGGGCATGAGGGATGTTAGGGGCAGCACCGCCGTATGCGGCACTGGGCTGTCCACCATAGTGCATTGGGATGGTGGGGTTTGGCGCCGGGGCATGGGGATGGTAAGGCTGGGCATAAGCACCGGGCATTGGCATCTGGTGAGCACGAGCATCATTTCTCCGGCCGTAGTTTTCGCGGTTTCCGAAATTGCCACCAGCAGGCTGAGGGTTGTAAGGTACAACTTGCATGCCACCGGGGACAGCACCAGCAGGACCTCCGCTGCGAGTCGCATAAGCCGAGGCAGCAGGACCGCCGAAACGCTCCTTCAGCTGCTCAAGAAGAGTGCTACCAACATAGTAGGTCGCGATATGAACAGCATCAGCGACACCCATCACCACTAGTGATCGCTCAGTTGATAGAGGTAGGCAAGAGTCAGAGGCATTCAGGCGTGCACCAGAAGCTTCCTGGATCTCACGAATACGAGAACCACCCTTTCCGATGATGGAACCAATTAGAACGTGGGGGATCAGCAAACGAAGAGGGTAGGTCTTTGACTGCGCTGTCGAGGGCTCAGTTAGGTTCTCGTTGTTGAGTGTGCGAATGATCAAACCAAAAGCCTAAGTATACTTTGTTAGTTTTAATGTGCTTTAGTGATACAATGTTGTACGAATTTACATACCTTGGCGACGGCATCCACGACACCACTGACAGTCAGAATACGCTCGACGGCACCTTTTTGATAATCACTGACAGTGCATTTGGCACCTGACATCTTGCGGATGTTGGATACATTTTCTCCGCCCTTGCCGATGATAGTGGCAGCTTCGGGGCTAGAGATGACAGCACGAATGTGAATCCAGGCGGTCTCATCGGCGCCATTGTTGCCATTGGCCTTGTCGTCGGCATCCTCCTTGCTACCGTTGGTCTTCTCTTCAGAGCTAGCAGGGGCGGAGACAGCCTCGGGCTTAGTGACTTCAACGCCATCTTCGTTCTTTACGACTTTGTCGATGATAAGACGCTTGGTATCAGGCTGTTCACTATGGCGTAGGGGAGATGAAGCATCATCAAGGGGGCGCTTGACCGATTGGGCGGGAGGAGGAGAAGCAGACATTTTCGTGCTGTTCTGATTGAAAGAAAGATGGAGATATAATTGAAATTGGTGAATTACGCGATTGATTGATTTGTGGGAAGATTTGATACTCTCCTGAGGCGCAAAGACGAATTCAATCGAGAAGGAAGATCTCTATTTTGTGTAGCTAATCTGGACTCTACGTACACCTAGTTTAATGGTAGGAAAAGTTAGGTGTAGTGGCGCGTTGTCGAGAGAGAGGTCTAAGATAGGGCAGATATATGAGATGGGTTATTCGTGAATTTGAGGATACTGTGCTCAAATAGATGTCTTGATGGTTGGGAGACGACGCGCAGAAAAGGAAGTAAAAGGTGTTCAAGACAAGGTGGTTAATTGGCTGATGGAAAAGGATAATAAGAAAAAGACAAAAAAACCTCCAGATAGCTGGGTATTTTTTGGAGGAAGGTAAATACGCCGAGAGCACAAAAGTATTTGTAAGAAGATGATTGGCAACTGATTGAAAGAAAAGTCCCGTCAGATCGAACGTTGTATCAGAAAGAAGGGTGGAATTCTGGGTAAAATTCACAATCGCAGAGTACCGGTTTAATGGTAGTTATCGATTGATTTGGTACAAGAACACAAGGTAAGCCAAGTCGATGAATTTTGCGGTGGTTCAGGTGATGTCGATGACAAAGTGCGAATAGATGGCAATGATGATGGTTGCTACAGCGGAGAAAAGAGGGTAGGGAAATTTAAAGAGGGGAGAAAGAATCAAGTTGGGTCAGGCTGGAAGTCGCGCAGGGATGATTGGAAAAAAGCGACAAGAAAAACTGGGGCCCAGCTCATTAGGAACACTCAGCCAGTAAAAAAGTGAAATCGCCTTCGCAGCGCGATACAATCCGGGCAAGACAAGAGCCTTCCTTCAGCTGCAAAAGACCACCTAGAAATATGGGGCACAGGAAGCTCTGGTCCATAAAAATCTCACACATGCAGTATGTACATAAGCAAGAACACGCCAAAGGCTACCATAGGATCCATTGTCTTAGCCAGGTCCATCAGTGGTGCTCACTGCAGTAAAAGGTTGCAGTACTAGGTGCAATGAGCAGTGCTATCTTTTGTAACTGTGTACATATATTATGCAATGTGTAATGTGTACATCTGTACAGATACTAAAATGCATACCAGCCCCATGATCTCACCTGTTCAATCCCGCCTTGAGTGGCTGCAGCTTTCCCACCCTATCTGTATTGTTCCTTTTCTCCAACCCACTTCTGATCAAAACCTCTTCTTCTTGTTGCAACAACATCATTCCGTATTCCCTCGAAAGCCAATCTTATTTCCAACTATCGCGTCGCTGCGGGTTTTTTCATATCCTAATTTATATGGTGTTTGCGCCGTTGTCTAGTGTAGCGTGCCTGGTGGTCTTGACACTCTTTATCTATCCCAACTGTCTCTGTAGCTATCTTTGAAACATTGTCAACAGAAGACCAATCAAGACAGTGCAGTGCCGCAAGTACTTTCTATGCAGTTGTTTTACGCCTTGTCTCAATTCTATCTGCATTTCCATATCTTTCTCTCGACATCTTCTTCACCGCATAGTTTTCTTCCTGCTTCTTTTTAGTCTTTCCGTGCCGTCCCCAACGCCTGTGCATTTGCATTATTCAACACAAAACGTGACCTTGCCGTTCTTTATATTACATCAATTACCGCCACTCATTCTTGCAAGCAGTCTCCCTCCAAGTTTTTTCTTCGCTGCTTATCGCTCATCGTATTTTCTTCCTATTTGCATTTCTGTGTTAATCGTCGGCGAACACGGTCTCAATCAACGCCACAAGCAGCATAGCATTGTGCTTTCGCATTAGCTGACACCTGTTCAACTGCTCTCTTTCTTTCCCCTCCATTTCTTCGCCATCGCAGTCTAGAAATTTGGTCGTCACACCTGGCCGTCATTCATCAAGCCACAGTGAAGCATTCATTTATTCACATTAGCCTCGTCCCTGTCTACAATCCGCCGCGATGTCTGCGACAAAGGCTGCCCGCACACGGGTACGACCATCCTTCTCCCTCTAATATTCTCTGCGCCCGTGACTAACCTAGTGCTGTTTTTTCCGCTATAGTTGACCCGTGAATACAAGTCTATTCAGGCTAATCCCCCACCATATATCGACGCTCACCCCTCAGAGTCCAACATTCTTGAGTATGTCTACCTGCCTGCACAATTAGCATCAGTTCTGTTCAATCCTCGGAAGTCCCAATTCTCTCTGTCCCTCTTGATTTCCAGTTGCGAAATCATTCCAAACCCTCTACTGACCCCTGCTCTCTAGGTGGCATTACGTCATCACCGGACCCGAGGACACTCCGTATCACGGCGGCCAATACTGGGGCACGCTCGTCTTCCCACCAAACTACCCGTTCGCCCCACCAGCTATCCGCATGCACACGCCTTCAGGCCGCTTCCAGACTTCAACCCGTCTCTGCCTTTCCATATCCGACTTCCACCCCAAGTCCTTCAACCCTGCCTGGGAAGTGTCCACCATTCTCATCGGCCTTCTCTCCTTCATGACTGGTGATGAATCGACTACCGGCTCCATCTCCAGCTCAGAGGTCCAGAAGAAGCAGTACGCTGCTCGCACGCGTTGGTGGAACTCGACAGGCGGTGGCTCACAAGTAAGCCCCGCTCTCAAGGGCAATATCAAGGCCGGCGACGGTGGCGCCAAGTTCCGTGAACAGTGGCCTGAGCTAGACCAGAGCAACCGTCAGTGGATGGAAACCAGCAACATTGATCTTGCTACCGGCAACCAACTCGACAGCGATGGTGCGGTAGCCGGTCCTTCTGGTTCGTCCCCATTATGTGGCCTACCACTCGGCATCGCGAGTCAGACAGGCAATGCAAATGGAAGTGGAAGAGCTAACCAAGCACAGGCAGTAGTTGATGCTGTTGTTCAGCAGCGTGATGCTGGTAGAGGATGGGCATCACGAAACAAGCTCTTGATTTTCGGAAGCTTCATTTTCTTCTATGTGCTTCTTGCTCGGTTATTAAACTCGACTTAATTTTCATAGTCCCATCATATTGTTTGTGGTGACTCTTATCTTTCATTCTTTGTTTGGACCTCTTCTAGTGATTGATTACTTGTTTTTGTTTCTGTTTTAACATTGGGCTCGGCATACAACGTCTATCAAATAAGTCTTGCTTGTAGAACTTTTTCCTAGTAGTTAGCGTTCTGAGCGAGGACTTTACGGTGTTTATGGAGTTGCTTATCATTTCTCCTTTTTTTTCCTGCGATGGAACCAGGCTCGCCTTTATTCTCTACTTTATCATGTACTGATACTTGAATGTTCCTTAAATGAATGCAATAAATCGAAGTTTTTTTTCTCTAGTCCTCTCATGTTATCCACTACTACACCTCTAAATTATCTCCATCGATTCAATACCAGCTGACACAAGAATAACCTGTTAATCACTTGCCCAACCCTGAATATATTGATGCTCTCTCTGCCAGGCTTACAACAAAAAATATCCAAGCAGCTCGCTCCGTCGTTGAAATCTTCGTCTCTATTCATTTACCACAGCGCATACGTACCGTCTAGCACTCTCTGATTCAAACACCTAATGATATTTTCGCACGCTCGCCCACCTCGTTCTTCGTCACGAACGATCATCACGTGACGGCCTCTAGTGTGTGATCGAAACCTTTCCTTCCGAATGCTTACTGGACCAATGGCGACTGTGACTGATCCAGCTCCACCAATAACCAAGGCACCATTCGAAGGCACCGAAGTATCAGTAGCACTTGGCCACCTCCACTGTGCCAACGACCTAGGCCATGGCCGCATGCCCGACGAGATTCTCATGGTTGATAACAGTAGTGGAAAATTGCAAATTGGCCAAATTTCTGCAAACAACCAGATCTGTATAGACGAGTCTTTCGATGCACAGATTTTAGTAGACAATTCTAGCTACTTCAGTGGTCCGTACGGTGGCTACAGTAGAGTCGTGATGCTTGCTACAGCCAAAGCATCGGAAGTGTTCAGTGACCAGAAAAAGGCCGACCACAAGATCTCATCCATCGTGGCCTTGGCAACACCCACATCAACGCAACTACTCCTTTACGGTCTATTATGCCGAACTTCTTATTGCCATTCTTACCACCATCGGTATGGCAACGGGTCACTCGGAGCCGCGACGACAGAGAAACTGAAGGGCCAAAATGGGCCCTCAAAACACTCTTGGAAGATGATGGTATGGCTTTCCTCGTCCAGCTCGGCTGTTCCTGTGCCCGTTGCGCCAATCGGGGCCGCGCAACAGCAGCGTAAAGCCTGGTTGTTCACTTCAGGCTTCATGTCACATAACATTGTAGCAGTCAGAGTTGACTTATAAGTAAGCGATTGTGTGGTGAGTCTGTGAACTTGTAATAATGTACAATTTTGGTTCTGTAGCTAAGACATTTCCTTTTTTTTTAATATCATCATGCCCAAGTTTTGCTTCTTTACGCTCTACTCTCAGCATCTCGCTTGTTAGAGATATGTGGAGGATATGCTCTTGGCCCCCTTTTCCATGTTCTCTTTTTTGTGCAACAATCGCACAATTCGGTCTTGCCAGCTTGTTGTTTCTACCGTACATGGTACTAAGAACGTGGCTTACACATCGAGTAGTTGGCCACTTTGTAATTAATGACTATTTTTCGCAGCTTTGCACGATGACATGATGTGGTTTTACTTGTAGATCAAGGCCTTCACTCTGTGCGTCCACAACATCAAAAAGGACAATTCAGACCGATTTCATGCGATGCCTCAAATAACGATACTACCAGCTCATAATGCTTATCAAATGTGACTATTATGTCTTTGGGGTCACTTTGTAGCCCCCTTTGTAATAAAAACAGGTGTTTAAAACTATCAGATAGTAGCCTTTCTCTGACAGTTCCTTCCATTCTCGTGATACTTCGTCCGAAGCTTTCAGTCACCAATTGTAGAAATACGACAAAGACGTAGTTTCCAAATATAGACGATGGTTTTTCGATGCCTTGGCCTAGTCCTTTCTTTCTGTCGCTTTGGTTGTTATTTCTATACTTCTTCTCTTCATTTAAATCATCAAGTTCTATCCAACCCGAGGCCAACTCCCCAAAATTACATTTCGCTGATCATCATCAACAGACTTGATAATACTGTTACTGACATATAGACGGCGTCCCCTTCATCGGCTACTCATGATAGACTGGTATTGAGATCTCTCTACTTGTTGACATCACATTCTCCTCGGTAGATATATGTAGTATTTTGCTAGTAAGTTTCGAATACTTCTGTTTCACAACTAAAAATGATGAAATACACGTGCAGGACAAGACATAAAGAACCGCGATGTCGTCCTATATAATTTCCAGTTCCCAGTCTAGAACAAAACTTAAAAGAATAGTCTATACTCGGATACTGACGAGAGCAGTAGATGCTGACAAAAATTAAACGCCACACATCAAGATCCTATCAATCCCTACCCTAACTACCGAGATAATGAGCCTACCTCAGGATAAGATAAACATCATCATAGCCATAGAACGAGTAGGCTCGGTTATTTCTATGGCTGGTATCCTCTTGATTGTGATTTCTTATACAGCAGTCAAAAGACTCCGTACAGTCCCTAATATATTCATACTATGCGCCTCTATAGCAAACACTGGCGCCAGCATTGCTTGTGTTATGGGCTACGAGGGGCTAAAATCTGGTACTGAATCAACACTATGTCAAGTCCAAGCATTTCTGCTTGAGATGTAAGCTAATCTAGTCTAAGCTTTTACAAGAAATCCAATACTAATTTTCCCAAAAACTTAGGTGTATGCAATCAGATCCTTTCTGGTCATTAGCTATGGCAACAAACGTATTCTTGGTGTTCTTCATGCGTGCAAGTCCGTCATCCTTGCGAAAGCGTCTATGGATTTATTGTCTACTTTGCTACGGATTACCAGCACTACCAGCCATTACTTTGTCTATCGTACACACAAAACGTCGTGGCAAAGTATACGGCGATGCGACAGTACGTTGATAAACCTCATATTTTATAAAGAAAAAGCAACTAACACTATCAACAGTTGTGGTGTTGGATCGGTCCAGATTGGGCTTTTCTACGCATCTGGACTTACTATATACCGATCTGGATGTGTATAATACTATCATTTGTCATCTACTTTGCTGTAGGATACCGCGTATTTCACCAGCGAAACCAACTTCGAAACATTAGTCTTTCTCAAACCGATAATAATGGGAAGGACAATTCTGATACAGACTCTGCAGAAAAGGTCAGCTAAAGGTATCATGTTTGTGCATAGGACCCCTATTGACATTAACTCTTCTATATATGTAGGGCCTGAGCAGACCTGACTTCACAATTACGACTGAGGTGGAAGTGACTACGTCCAATATTGAGCCTAAGCTACTACATCCAAGCATGTCACAAAACCGTGTCTCGACGTCGATCCCGCCAGCCATACTTCCAGAACCTAGCAGTAAATCCGACTGGAGTAGACTTGAAGAATACCTTGAGCCCAAGCCCATAACTTGCCCGCACATCCGTACGGAAACCATATGCGTGTCAACCTCTGCAAACAGGATGTTCCGAGAATCACAGCTTCAACGCTCTCTCTTTCGCCAACTACAGGAAAAGATCCGTCGCTTAGATCCTGTCAAGGTCGCATATCTACAAACGAGCTTTGTTTTTGCGATTTCCGTACTAGTTACGTGGATGCCTAGCTCTATCAACAGAATTCATAACTTGATACACCCAGGCACCGCTAATTTCGGTTTGAATGTTGCCAGCGCAGTTGTACTACCCTTACAAGGGCTATGGAACGCTGTCATCTTCTTCACCACTAGCTGGGGCCCTTTCTGTGAAGAACTACGCAAATCACGTCAAAGTTTCCACAAAGATGGCAGAAAAGATGTCAATGAGAATCAAGCAGGGCATATAATGAGTCGGAGTCATGATATCTTTCATTCTACACAGAATCGTGGTGGAGAATGGGACAGGGAAACGGATGAAATGGAGTTGGATATCTCGCCACAAAACGATGGCATCGAGGGCACTATTACTTGGCGTTGAGATTGATCCTAGGAATCATAAAGACATGTAGTAACACAAAGAGTGAGTTGAAAATGGAGGTTTTATACTTATTAGCAGGTCACTAGGCAAAAAAATATATGATGTCTTAAGAAAAAATACATCAACATGATAATTCATGATGACTGAGGACAGTGGTGACAAGACTGGGACTCGAACCCAGGCGGATTTCTCCATCAGGAAACTTTCGTTAAGGAACGACCTTAACCTGACGCCATAACCAACTCGGCCATCTTGCCAATTCCTGATTATCTTGGTGATAGTGGCGAATATATTGTACCATGATTCAAAGGTTCTCGGTGCAACCTTCCCTCCAACCTTCCCTCCTACAACCCTGCTCATAGTGGAGGTATGGACCACTAGTTCTTCGGGGCTAGGGGACAGTCTCGTCCCGCACATACAAAGCTATTGAGTTTGTCAAGCGGAAGACGTTAAATATCTGTCCGGTAGCCAATCCGGCGTCGTATGATCTTAGTGATTTAGGTAGACGTTAAATATAATCAAATCAAATCAAATCAAACCTCCTACAACCCTCGGGGGGGTACCTTTGAGTTCGAGTACCAACCTTCCCTCCTACAACCCTCGGGGGGGTACCTTTGAGTTCGAGTACCAACCTTCCCTCCTACAACCCTCGGGGGGGTACCTTTGAGTTCGAGTACCTCCCCCTCCGTCTAAAGACAAATCTTTCCCCTTCGTCGTGGGTTTTAAGAGCGACCAGCACATATCCCCAATGCTGCTGTCCATTCTCATTTTCTTTTTCGACATTTGTCGTCCTCGAAGCACCGTTTCGTGAGGCCTTGAGCCCGATTTCCCCTCTCGAGGGATGTTCTCGCCAGCGACCGACCCCGCACCTTTTCGATCGTTGGTTTCCCGAGTCTATCCACTCACCTCAGGGAGCCACACTCACACACGGCGGGCAGCCTTTTGAAGGTTCCGGATGCCCGACCCCGCGGCGCGGGAATCTTGTCGCTGTTGCTTCATCCATAGCACCCGACTCGATTACGCCAAATTTTTCATTCTTACGGCCACAATCACCAGCCTCTTGGAGGCTCACTGAATAGTGGGGATGGTAGCTCCACTTAGGAGCTGGTTTTGTGGATCTGTCTTTTGGGGAATAGTTTTGTGGATGCACTGGTTTTTTTTTTTGTATTTGTTTTTGTTGCTCATAGTGGAGGTATGGACCACTAGTTCTTCGGGGATAAGTGATGGTGATGATAGTAACACAGAAGGAGACGGGGGTCATGGTAGTTTGCCTTTTCGACCTCAAAAACATACTGATTGCCCTCCCCTTTCTAGTTACTGTACACGACAGTATCTATATGGCCTAGTCTATGGTTTTGAGTTTGACCAAAACTGCTCAAATTACCCATTTCACCACCAAGCTACTGAGGATACTCAAGGCCAACGTCATCCCTTGAGTTTCTCTCAGTTCTTGAATGCTATCAAGATCCAAATGGATACAACTCTCGATAGTGGCTGTGAAGATCTGGATAAACATGGTGCTGTTGGGGCCTTGTTCAAGTTCACAGTATATCCATATGGCTATACATTGGTTGGCAAAGGCTTTGAGAGTGAGGATACATGGCTACTTCAAAAGGAGCTCATTGTCTATTCAAAGCTCAGGAATCTCCAAGGAACTGTAGTTCCTGTTTGTCTTGGGAGTATCACGTTGAAGATGGGGATTCCTTTGAGATTTCATGATTATAAGCATGTTATTCTACTTGCTTATGCTGGCGAGTCTATCACAGAGTTGCCAAAGGGAAGCTATAGTGATCTTTGAGATATGGGTTCACAAATGGCAGAGTGCGGTATTGAACAAGGCGATCTTGAAGAGATTTGATTTGATTATATTTAACGTCTACCTAAATCACTAAGATCATACGACGCCGGATTGGTTACCGGACAGATATTTAACGTCCTCCGCTTGACAAACTCAATAGCTTTGTATGTGCGGGACGACACCGTCCCGTCCCCTAGCCCTAAAGAACCAGTGGTCCATACCTCCACTATGAGCAGCAAAAACAAATACAAAAAAAAGAAAAAAAGAAAAAAAGAAAAAGGTTGTAAAACATGAAAAACAAAACATAGAACATAGAACAATAAGTCAAATAAAAACAGAAACAGAAACCACACCAAATCCTCCTCAGTCACTTCCCCCCTCCGCTGTACTTGTCTGGCCCGCTGATGGGGCTTCTTCTCTAGCCGCATGGGCTCTGTAGTGCCTCCATTTCACCTCTAATCTCTTGGCAAGATACTTGCAGGAGCTCTCTTTCCGAAGTAGCTTTTTGACAAAGCTAGTCCGGAGTGGTCTCTTATTTCTGGGGCACGCCCAGGGATGGAAAGGTTCCTTCCGTTGATGGCACAGTGGACAGTTTCTTTCCGCATCCGTATGTTCGAACCGGTCATGGTACTCCGCAAAGTCGCCATGGCCTGTCCGGGCAGTTAGGATCCGTCCCACCGTAGATCTGTGCTGGTCTTTAAACCAGTCCACCTTGTAGACAGTCTTAATATTCTTAGACTTGATTTGATTTGATTTGATTATATTTAACGTCTACCTAAATCACTAAGATCATACGACGCCGGATTGGTTACCGGACAGATATTTAACGTCTTCCGCTTGACAAACTCAATAGCTTTGTATGTGCGGGACGAGACCGTCCCCTAGCCCCGAAGAACTAGTGGTCCATACCTCCACTATGAGCAGCAAAAACAAATACAAAAAAAAAAAAAAAAAAAAACCAGTGCATCCACAAAACTATTCCCCAAAAGACAGATCCACAAAACCAACTCCTAAGTGGAGCTACCATCCCCACTATTCAGTGAGCCTCCAAGAGGCTGGTGATCGTGGCCGTAAGAATGTAAAAATTTGGCGTAATCGAGTCGGGTGCTATGGATGAAGCAACAGCGACAAGATTCCCGCGCCGCGGGGTCGGGCATCCGGAACCTTCAAAAGGCTGCCCGCCGTGTGTGAGTGTGGCTCCCTGAGGTGAGTGGATAGACTCGGGAGACCAACGATCGAAAAGGTGCGGGGTCGGTCGCTGGTGAGAACATCCCTCGAGAGGGGAAATCGGGCTCAAGGCCTCACGAAACGGTGCTTCGAGGACGACAAATGTCGAAAAAGAAAATGAGAATGGACAGCAGCATTGGGGATATGTGCTGGTCGCTCTTAAAACCCACGACGAAGGGGAAAAATTCGTCTTTGGACGGAGGGGGAGGTACTCGAACTCAAAGGTACCCCCCCGAGGGTTGTAGGAGGGAAGGTTGTTCTTAGACACCTGATTTGATTTGATTTGATTTGATTATATTTAACGTCTACCTAAATCACTAAGATCATACGACGCCGGATTGGCTACCGGACAGATATTTAACGTCCTCCGCTTGACAAACTCGATAGCTTTGTATGTGCGGGACGAGACCGTCCCCTAGCCCCGAAGAACTAGTGGTCCATACCTCCACTATGAGCAGCAAAAACAAATACAAAAAAAAAAAAAAAAAAAAAAAAAAAACAGTGCATCCACAAAACTATTCCCCAAAAGACAGATCCACAAAACCAACTCCTAAGTGGAGCTACCATCCCCACTATTCAGTGAGCCTCCAAGAGGCTGGTGATCGTGGCCGTAAGAATGAAAAATTTGGCGTAATCGAGTCGGGTGCTATGGATGAAGCAACAGCGACAAGATTCCCGCGCCGCGGGGTCGGGCATCCGGAACCTTCAAAAGGCTGCCCGCCGTGTGTGAGTGTGGCTCCCTGAGGTGAGTGGATAGACTCGGGAGACCAACGATCGAAAAGGTGCGGGGTCGGTCGCTGGTGAGAACATCCCTCGAGAGGGGTAATCGGGCTCAAGGCCTCACGAAACGGTGTTTCGAAGACGACAAGTGTCGAAATAGAAAACGAGAATGGACAGCAGCATTGGGGATATGTGCTGGTCGCTCTTAAAACCCACGACGAAGGGGAAAAATTCGTCTTTGGACGGAGGGGGAGGTACTCGAACTCAAAGGTACCCCCCCGAGGGTTGTAGGAGGGAAGGTTGGTTCTTAGACACCGAGAACCTTTGAATCATGGTACAATATATTAGCCACTATCACCAAGATAATCAGGAATTGGCAAGATGGCCGAGTTGGTTATGGCGTCAGGTTAAGGTCGTTCCTTAACGCAAGTTTCCTGATGGAGAAATCCGCCTGGGTTCGAGTCCCAGTCTTGTCACCATTCTCTTTTTGTATGGTGTATTCCACTCCAGAAGGAGTTGGTGTATATCTTTAACGTTTTTTTTGTACTTTATAAATCTATCAAGAGGTAGCCTTTTGTGGACTAGTGAGTTCCATCTTTTTCTGCGGTAAAAACACCAGGTAGCCCCTCGGGTTGTGCTAGACAGAAAGCTCTATTAACCTCAGTGCTGGACCCAAAAGAAGTTCGATCTACGCACACCTGCATTTGCTGATCACCACTCAAGAGTTGGTTGGAAGGTCAACCTGCCGCTTCCCCGCCCGGAATATGCCGTCGTATTGCTACGAAATAACAGTAGGTAGACGTTAGATGATAATCAATCATACAATCCTCGTATACTCTCACAGCACCCTCGTGAGCTCCGCTGAGCAGAGAGTTTCTCTTTACCACAAAACTGAACCCTAAGAAGGTCACAGAGGATGCTTGGAATTATGTATACCCAGAGTTTCTGACTGCCCAGAAGCTGGCCTAAATGCGAGATCAGTCAACCGCTTCCACTCAGAATATCGTTGTATTTCTGTGACGTGAGAGTTGATAAATGTTGAAGAATTTTATATAAGTCACAAGTAGCTAAATATCACGATAAAACGTAGCGTAGCAGAGAATTAGATGATGGTGATGATTTTATTTATAGACCAAGAATTAAAGTTTACTGGAGCGTTGTTGCTTGTCAAAATTTGCCTGTTATAACCTTGTTGTGCTACTACGCTTCTTCTCTAACCCTACCCGTTACTCTCAACTTGATAAAAAGAGTTTTTACTTCATTTTGGAATTTAGTATCTATCGTTCATGGAAGAAAAGAAAATAGAGATTAGAAACCCGGAACATAAGATGATGAATCCTTTCATTTCTACAAACTCATGTCATTAATAATGATTTGATTTTGATCTTATTACTACTTAACGTCTACCTAAAGTTATCTCGCAGTAATACAACGGCATATTCCGAGCGGAAGCGGCAGGTTTGATGTCCAACCAACTCCCGAGAGGTCAGCAAATGCAGGTCACGTCATTGAGAGATAGATGATTATTTAATGTCCACCTACTGTCATTTAGTAACAAAACGGCAGAAGGACAAAATGAGATATTCCGGGCGTAGCATCCATCATATCCTGTTCCAGAATAGGGCAAAAAATGCTTCCACGCGGATTCGAACCGCGGGTCTTCGCATGACCGTATTCGGAAGAATACAAGTGCGACGCGTTACCCCTGCGCCATAGAAGCTTGAGGAATTTCCTACTCTGGCAATCCAAGTCTAGCTGGACTTTATAAAGGACGCATAATATTGGGGAAAATCTGTTGATGAAATTCGATTTGTTGAATAAAACCTATAGTTAACAATCCAATTCAACAGAGTTTAATGATGGCTATAGCCAAGTTACCTTTTTATGATAGTACATGGAATATGACATATACATAAGTAATATATTATATATTAACTCTAATAAATACTATTTAATATTGTGAAGTATGGTTTTCACAACTACACTTCTGTCAATATTAGTGGCTAAGGTCTGTTGATATCATTGTAAAGCTTTAGTGCCAGCTAAAACTAATATTATGTATATGAGCATTCTAGAGGTTGATGACGAAGTAAGAGTTTGAGTAATAATTGCTGCTAATACCAAGGTACAAGTTTCATTCAATATCTCTTCAAATGCTATGTATCATCATACATCGTTCAAGTCTTGGGGCCGAGGACTAGGGTTCAATGAACAAGACTATGTCATAACAAATGATCGACTGGTTGGTCCGGACTATGTAGTTTAGATCCTAGATTTTCACTATTGATTCTTGAGAATATATTTCTTGTAAATGGAATAAAGTCGATGGTCTTTTGTTTTGCTATACATGTAATGCATGCCAAGTTTTGATTTCGACGTCAATTAATCCCCTGTATACTTGTAATCGTTTTCTTGACAAAACTTCTGAGTACATTGTAATAATAAACTTGATCATTTGTTATCAACAATATAAAAAGTCCGTGATAGAGATAAGAGGAATCATGAAAGACTGTATAGTATATGTCTTGGTAAGACTTGAGAGCAAAGGTAACTTGTTTGATTGAGACCACGCCGATATTTATCTTGTTGTGTCTATGTAGAGTGCCGTATGGTAAATGCACTTCAGAATGTCTCCTCTAAGTATATATGATACAATTTTTTACACCTCATGAAATAATAAGGACAAGAGAAAAGTAGAAAAAAGAGAAGAAAACCTCAACTAGGTAGAAAACAAAAGCTACTTTTGCCTACTAGAGATTCAAAGGTACAAATGTCTTCTTGCCTTTCTTTTTCTTACCACTGGATGACTCGTCATTTACTACCGGGGTTGCGGCTCCTGAAGCCTGTACGGATGAGCTACCCGATGAACCGTCATTCCACGAAAACCCAGTGTCTCTTTGCACACCAAAGTCTCGCCGGACGGCTCCGCTACCATAACCGAAAATGGTGGTCTGTGGCTTTGGTGCCACTGGAAGAGCTGGGAAGGCATCCTCGCCGCCACCGCGAGCTCTAACAACGGGGCGCGGTGTAACCATGACAGGCCGAGAAGTTGCTGCCATTGGCTTGGCCTTTGATCCATTCGCGGAAGGCAATGCGGGGAAATCTTGTCTACCCGGACCGCTAGATGATGATGATGAAGGCCCGGCCACCCAGGACGTAGAACCTGAGGATGTGACTGGCGTAGGACCGCTAAGGCGGCTGTTCTTTTTCAGTTTCAACAAACGGTTGGTGTGTTGTTGAGTAGTGGCAGCTCTAGGAGCGCCGCTTGAACTAGCTGAAGCAACGCTGGACCACCCACTAGAGCTAGTAGTAGCACCATGCATACCTGCTAGACCTGGCAGTGAGGGATAGTCCTCATTCACTGCGCGCCAAGCCGCAAGAGCCCGACGAAGCTCCTGGACTCGTGAGGCATCTTCGTAGAGATCAGCGAGTTCTCTGACAAGCGTGTTGATAGAGTTCGCAGGGGCATCCGCAAACAGCGTGAATATTAAGTCTAAGAAAGCGGGAGCCGTGACATCGCCCTTCTTGTAAGAAGAAACATACTCGCTAAAGCTTTTCAACTTCCGGCTGTCGTTGCCTAATAGGTTCGAAGCGCGCTCAATAACCGCTTGATGCTGCGAAAGTCTGAGGCGTTCTTCGGGAGTCATAGATGCTATATCGACGTTACGAACACTCTCAAGTGGGCGACTTGCAATAGCAGAAGAAGATGAGGTATCAGGGGCGGGAGGACGGGCTGGTTGCCGGCGAGCTGGGGCAGGCTGTGAAGGCCGTGCCCGGGCATTTTCTTGCTGTGCTTGAAGGGCAAGTTGTCTCTGGAAAGCAATTTCATCACGGCGGAGTGGGTGCGAAGAAGTAACTGGCACGGTCTCGGCATTAGGGTCACGACCGTGGCCACTACGGTTGCCTCTACGATTACGGCCCCCTTGGGCTTCTGGCTGGTATGTCGGGCGGTAGTCAAAATTGGACATGTCCACAACACGAGCATCTCTTCTCACATCCTTGGAGAGGGTATTAGCGTGCTCTTCAAGTTGGTGTGCCTTTAGGTCAACCTCGGAGCTGAAAACTACGAATTTCTTCTCCATGCAGCCTCTATCAAGGCATAGGTAGTGGTCTTTCATAAAATGACGCTCTAGACTTTCATAGTTTTCGAAATAGTGAGGTTGGCGGGAATTCTGTTGGTCACAAAGGAAGCATCTCTCATGCTTATGGCGGCAATGTTCAAATAGTTTGTCGTCGTCGTAGAATCTTTCGTTGCAAAACCCACAGATTGGATGTCCTCTGAATCCGGACTGGTTGATAGCGCCAGGTTTATCGTCGCCCTTACGCATATGGGTCTCGAGTGCTTTTTGTTCGTACAGGAGATGTTCGTGGGTGAAGACCTTTTTATTCCGAGTGCAGAGATCGCACATTCTCTTGCTGTGAGTGGTCTTTACATGACGATGTAGATCGGGAAGGCCAAGACCGGCATAGTCACATTCGTCTTCAGGACAATTATACCGAAGTAGTAGGACGGTATCGCCAACAATGTCTTCATTGACGTACTTGATTCCGATGTTCGTATCAGTCGAGGTGATGTCGTCGTCGGTATAATCTTGGAACTTCTTGTCGAGATCGTCGGTAAAGATGACAAAGTCAGATGGAGTCTATCACAAGAGAGTTAGCACGGCTACAAACACACTCATATTTGAAAATAGAAACTGATTATCATGGCGGAGGTTTTCGGGATACTTACTCTGCAGTGAGCACAATCGCGCGTCTTGTATAGGGCCCTCATACGAAGACCGCAGATATGGCACGTTGTGTGATTGCAAGGTGCAATAGAAAAGTGTTGAACTGGGTTGGCGCAGATGAAGCACACCTCCTCTGAAGTATCTGAGGCTGCATCGTCATCAGCAGGCTTGGTAACGGAGAGCTTCTGAGCAGCCTTTGAGCTTGAGGTTTGGGACTGCTTTTGTTGTTGTTGTTGCTGTTGAGATCCCCCACTACCGCCTTGCTTCTGGTTGCGGTTTTGGCTGCCACGACCCCGACCGCCTCTATTGGTTCCTTGGCCCTTGGGTCGGGGCTGACCGCCGGATGAGTTCTGCGAATCGCCCGCCATGGCCAGTTGAGTAGCTACAGGTCGATAGTATGAGTAGCAATAATAGGTTGAAGTCGTGAAAGAGGGAGGGAATTCCGGGTTGCGAGTATCGATTGTGAAGATGTGAAGATGTGAAGTAGCTGAGAAAACAAAAGATGACAAGCCCTTGATGGAATGTCAAAAACTTGATATCGGCCAACACAAGATGATATCTCCGGGTGTTTTTCTGCTAAATACTGAGCACGGTGGATATGACAAATCCAGGTACACCAGTACTTAGTATGGTGGTTTAACGCACACTTAAACTAAATACCAGTGTCGACGAAATCCAATATTTGACCTACCGAGGTTTAGCCGTACCCTTCTATAGTAAAGGTATTTCCAGTAGAAGCTAGCTAGGACAGAGACAGCACCATGAGACCTTGATGACGGCAAGTGAGTTCATTCTGCTTATGGGTATGAATCATCATTCATACTATTTGATAGCTAGAAATAGGCTGTTCTGGATTCATAATCCGGGGGCACCGCAGGGTCCCTGGCTTTCGTTCCGCACAAGTTAAAGTTGCCCAACCAAGCATTTATCGTTACAAGACAGGGCAGACTTACCAGCCGCTATTATCGTTGCAATAAACTGCCAAGTTGCCAAGGCGGTGCGACTCCGACCCACGAAAATCTGTTAATCGAGATATATATGAACGGTTTCCCTAGTATATTGCCCCAGGAAAGCCTTAAAGCAAAAGACGCTTTGACACTATCAAGACCGAATCAAAATCGAGTATCACGTTATCAGAAGCGCGAACAGTTTGCTGATACTAGGGCTCCTTCTCCTGACATGTTTCAAATTCATGAAGTTCAATGGAAATATTGAGTAGAGTAGTACATAACCTCGCTTTCTTGATCTAGATATCAAATTCCTTAAAAAAAAATATAAAAAAAGACAGCAGTGCATACTTGATGCCGTAACAAAAGGTTCGGATAGTAGTAGCAGTGATTATAACAGACGTGAAAATGTTGTGAAATAGCAAAGTGGCAATATAGATTTGGAACAACGGAAGACAAAAACAATTCCATAACTCCAACCCAATTAGAAAAGAAATGGGAAATTTTCAGCAGTCGTGGATAAATAAATGAAAAAGATAAGAAAATAACAAAAGAGTGAAGAACAGACATGGCCAAGAAAAGAAAAAGTAGAGCTTGCATCTTACATTTGCCGTCTCTAAGGTTTTTCGTTCTCGAGTGGGTAGAGATGGCTACCCAGATTTTTGTTCATCTGGAACATGTTGATGCTAGTCTGCTTGAAGACCGCTTCCATCAAGTCATCGCAAAGGATTTGTCGCTTGTCATTCGGGTCCTGGAGTTCATTTCCCTTGATATATTCCCATATCTTTTTCACAACTTGGGGTCTGGAGAGCTGTAAGTGAACTACATGTTAGTATGGCTAACGGGAAGGGTATGTCGTAACTATGGATATATGTCTGTATATATAAGTATGTGCGTACCTCACTCTCACCGACCAATGCAACTAACGGATTGCTCAGCATGAATGGTTTCTGGAAGCCGGTAAATTTCTTCGGCGTGCCATCCATGTCGCTTTCGTTCTCGCCAGATGCTTTCTTTGTTGACTTCTTACGACGAGTTGCCTTATTTTTGACTACTTTTTTAGGTTTTGCGCCAGTGCTACCACGAGTGGCACGCACACGAACAAGGCTGTTTTCCTGAGCTTGTAGCTCGGCGGCCAACTTTGCATCGGCATCTTCTAAGGCCGAGTTACGTCTTTTGATAGTTTTTACATCCTCCTCCTCCTCAACGTCCATATGTGTATCATCGGCAGGTGAGTCGGGTGGAGACTGAGTCAAGGCATCGAATCGGGCTTCGATGAGATCTCGGATCGCAATCTGTATATAAACAAGGGCATACGTTAGTATTTTTTTTTATAGATAAAACTTTCCATAATCAATCCCAGGCTATGGTAGTTGGTTATAGTATTAGATAAAAAAAAACTATCAGTATCTCAACTAATATACCATGAGAATTGGTTTCTTTAGCTTATTAGGCACATTGCGGCACGGCATACCGACCACAAACTCCACGCCGCAACTCTCTTTTGACCGTTGAGGAGCCATTCGATACACGGTGCCCATGATAATTAAAAATGTGGGTAGGTGGGTTTATATGTGGTAAGGGTCTTACTTTTTGAGATCTCAGGTCCTTTCCTCCAAGTGCTTCCTCAAGCCCCGAACGGATAGTTTTACGCGAAACCGTTTCGAGGTCGGAAGTATGGAGGATAGAATCAATGATTTCAGTATATTTGGCAGTTTCTTTCGGTGTGACTGTGCATCATAAAGACAAGAGTTATTAGCAAGCAGTAATGAAAGGATATGTCTATGGCTTTCTCTTAAATTTATGGGAATGAAAGTCTAGCGCAAGGCTGGCTATAGACTGATATTTTGTGCAATGTGTATGTATGTATGTATGATCGTTTATCTAGATCGATACTGGACCCGGGAATTAGAAGTGCAAGGCCGAGCATCAGTGCAGGCCAGGAAAAGACAACATGGGAATGACTTACGAGGGTCGGACATGATTGCACAATGCTAATAAACTTATGCTTGAGATAAACAAGGCACTAGATGGATGGATAAGGATGATGCAATGATGCAATGATGCTGCCACTGGAGATGAAAAGCGAAACGATGGAAATGGACTGGGGGATGCGAAAAGGTGAAAGGGAAGATGGGAAAGATAGGAAGATGAGAATCAAATGTACAATTTTATAACGAACGAGGGCACTCAAAGCTGAAAGCTGCGATACAATAGAAACAAATGGGAAGACGAGGGATTAGAGGGATTTAGACAAGAAAAAAAGAAAAGAATTCAGCGCTATGGAAATGACGATGCTGCCGCGTGTGACTTAGAAGTGCCTTGTTGGTCGGCTGACGGCAGAGGATGCAGGTAGTGGTCGTTGTTGTTGTTTTTATGAAAGAGCTGGAAAAGATGTAGCGGGTAGAAACAGAGACCAAGATGCGTCGGCAATGCTACACCTGCACCAAGACGTAAATGGATGACGGGGTGGGTACTATTATGCTGCTGGATGGTCGGTTGACTAGCTATCAGCCATGCTTTTTCATTTAGGCGTAGAGAGCTTTTTAGGCGCAAAAGAGTTTGAAAAGAAGGAAGAAATTGTTCCACGCTTTATTTTTGTTCTTAATTTTTATTTTAATCTGTTGCATGCGCCAGGGCAAGGCCAAGTCAATTCCGAGGCACTGTTTAACAAAAAATGCAAAAGAGAGTGTTTGCCGGAGGAACTTGGGTTGGAAAAAAAGAACGCTTTACTGTCAATGGTTTCATAGCCCTTCTGCAACTGTCCAAATCCAGCCGCAATAAAACTAGGGTCTGGAACATAGTCTAGCGATAAGCTAGTATGTAGCAGTTTGCTAGAGCTTCTCAATCCGTGTAACTCTTTCTTTTATCAACGTCATAAAGTAGAATTTATAACTACAGATACATACACATAGTACATATGTTTATGTTCGGTTTGTTTCATTTAATTACGGTCGACGTGGCTAGTCTACATATATCAATTGTCATTGTTGCCTAAGGCTATGCAAGCCATTCGAATCAACAGGAGACCGCCTTTATCATTACGTGACCATCTAGTTGTACATTATATTGTACCTACCAGATTGGTGCTGTGCGTGTTTGTGTTGTTCACACAACTGCTTACTTGCATTGCATTAGTTCCGTTTGCACTTCAGAATTTCGGTAACATGCATTGTTCACGGACCTCAGGGCGGCTACGATTTTCAAGGCATCGAATGAGCAAGAATCTCAGCGACCTCGTGCTACAGAAACAGTCGCACCACACCCAGTGGCGTTTATCGTATCTCCGTTGGCTTTTCTGGCTTGAAGCAGATACTACTTTTCTGAACTTCTTCAATGGTGAAAATCAGACATGGAATGAGAAAAAGTGCGTATTGCGAGCCGTTTGTCTCATGTGCTGAGTGTCATCTTTCTATGGGCCCGATTAGTCAGCCAGCGTCAACGCTAATCATATGTCAACGCTGCTAACAAACAACAGTGCTACGACGACGCCACAACACTCTATCGTGTTGATGGATGATTGGTGACCGTTTTATCAATTCTCAATAGCCAGTATCGAGGAAAACAACAGCACGCACATCATGTCATCCAGCCAGAGCAATGAGAAACCACCGGCGAAGGACGATAACCCATGGAGCGACGAGAAAAAGGCCCAGTTCCGCGCGTAAGTTGACCGAAATCCCCTAGCAGCCCGAGAGAATAGCTCATAATCTTGATATTTCTTTTTTATTTCTTTTTGCTCACAGCCAGCTGCTGACTATCGGTGACATTTTCACAGAAAGGATATGAGCAAGTACTTCGATCCTTGCCAGGAAGCCGCAGACCGCAGCATCCGCTGCCTCCATCGCAATCCCACTGATAAGGCGATGTGTACTGATTACTTCCAGTATGAATCATTGTCCGCCATCTAATATTCGTCTGTATCAAATTCTAACGTTGGGTCATAGGGCGTACCGTGATTGTAAAAAAGCTTGGGTGAGTACCGACAATCTACCACTCTCCTAACGCCATTTAACCTACGCTGACACTGACATGCCGTCATATAGCTTGCACAGAAGAAAGCCGGTAAACTATTCTGAATGTGGCTATAAAGAACTGCTTTACACTGTATTATTATCTTTGATGTTAATGAACTGACGAAAATTTACCACCACTCTACTCAAGCTATCTCGCCTGAAATACTGTATAAACTTAACTGTATTTATAATGATCGTTTATTTCGTGCTAAGAAAAAAATGATTTATTAGGGTTACGAAGACAGTTAGGGTTGATAGGTAGGTCCTAACTATGACGAAACTTTAGCAGGCGAAGCGTTAGCTTCCCCCTTCTAAGTGGCCTTTTTAGCTGACTTTCCATCCATTCCACAGTACTATTCGACCCGTTCGCCGAGCTCACTATTTCAAGTTTTCCATCTTCTTGTTTGCGTCTCACAATATATTTTTTCCTCAAACAGTTTCCGATCAAAATCACGAGATCCCCTAACTCCAAAGATCATCTCTTACCATGGCACTTATCTCCGGAAGCACGGTGGTGACTTCGGTCTCACTGCTACATATTGCTATGGCGTACTTCTTCCTGACGAGTCCTAAAGTCATCGCTGACCAAGGCTTGGTCTTTATCCTCGGCGAGAGCATGGGTATGCCGTATATGCGCGGCTTTGACACGGCCTCGGCACCTCTAGCCTTAGTCGCCGTGCTGTTTGCCTACATTGGTGTATCTGACCTATTCAGTCTCACTCTTCCTGATGATTTGTCGCTGATTCACCACTGGGGTGTTCAAGGTACGTACTCACATCTACTCTGCCATCTTGTAACATTGGCCGAGCTATGCATCCTATGGGACAACCACAACAACAGGATGAAACGATATGCTGATTTTCTTTTACTTCCCTAGCTCCCGTTCGCTTTTTCCTTGCCTTCTCCGGCGTCGTATACTCGTTTCTCTTCTCCTCAAGCTCGCCATTTTTCGGTGGCGGCAGCTCGCGTGGCCGCCTGGCGCATCCTGATGCTCACGCCCATAACCCCAACTACAGCCCTGCGACATGGGGTGGCGAAGGCTTGAAGAATCGCATGGTGTTTAGCATCATGTTTGTAGAGATGGCTGTGTGGTTCTGGGTCTGGGTATCGCTACGAGAGGAGCGCCATGAAATCATCCGCCGTCACCAGCGCGAAGACCACGAGCATCTAGAGTAAACAAAACGATAGCAATTATGATAGGTGGCCTAATCTCTTGATATACAATTTATTCATAGAGATGGAATGTTGATAGACGCTTTGTTTTAAGGCCACATGGCTGTTGTTTCTATCCCTATATTTTGTTCTCCGCATTTTTTCTTTCAGATATCGTGTCGTAAGCTCTACATATTGTACATGTTATTACACTTACTCCCAAGTAACAGTCTCCCATCCCTTGATGTTAATCTTCCAACTATCGACAATTTTTTTGGTCCATGTTGCCGACGATGTACCCTCGATATTTGATGCTAGTCTAACAGCTTCAGTCAGACCATCATCTTCGGCCGTGTTACCAAAGGCCAAAGAAGATATCTTGCGTTCAAAACTCGGTTCTGAAATGGTTTTCTTGGCAATCGTAACCCACGCCTTACCCTTAGCCAATGCAGAAGCAGAAGCACCAGCCAAAGCCTTGATGTTCGCAGGAATACTCTTTGGCGGCGTGGTTCTGGTCGGTTTGGAACGAATCTCGAAGTTTTGGATGTGGTTTATCGAAGAGCGGATGGCCCAAGCAATATCACGGATATACCAAAGGTCGTGAAGAGAAGAAAAGAACTTAAGTGTCTTTTCAGCAGTTTCGGATGAGTTGGATAGACGTTCCTCGACAACAGCCACTAGATCATTTAGACCATTCACTATGGCCTCAACGCTAGGCTTATTCGCCGAGTCTATATCGGCAACTAGAGCACATGATGAGAGTATGTAAAGTGACAGAAGAGCAAGTACTCTGTAGAAGGTTAGTTCCGAGGGAGTGAGCTGAGTGATAGCGTCCTTAGTGAGGTAATGGCTGAATGAATTTGCGATTCGTGTAAGCTCTTCTTTGACATAGATGTCATCGACTTTGATGGCAATGGTAGACGGCTTATACAAAGTAGGAGCCTTCCAGCTCAGGATGGACATAAACTTCTCGCCTAGGATAGCCAGTTGAGTACGTGTATTCTGTATAGTTGCGTGTTAACATGATTGGCGAAACATATCATATGATGAGCTTGATCTTACCGAAGGTTTCGGACCGACGGACAAAGTTTCATAGATTGGGGTATCTGATGAGGCCTCGAGCGTTGGGAATGGCCCAAAATCAATAGTTTCGGAGAAGGTGGGCACGTCGGTAAAGTTCCCTACATGATATTAGCAGACATCTTACATGGATAGAAGTGCTATGTAAAACACAACGACTTACATGGTTCAGGCTTGGGAGAAAAGGCGCGGGCTGCTCTTTGGCTCTCGATATGACCCATGGCTCTCGTACTACTGGTTTTCAAGGTGTGAATATATTCAGGAATCTGAATGATGCTTGAGTAACTTTTAGCGTTGATAGCCTCCATGATAGACTTGGGCATTTCAGTCTTGAATACGTTGTCATAGTATGATAGGACAGTTTTGGTGATTTTGTCACTAGAGACAAGCCCCGGGGAGATAGTAGAAAGCCTATCTAAGAATAGAGGAGCTAGAGAATCGACAATGGTTCTCTTGACATCAAGAACATCCCAAGTCTCGTGTGCTCTCCAGGCGGAGCCTGTAAGGAGATGTAGCCTGACTAAAAGGATAAGCACACCATGATCTTTGGGTGTGATGTGGAGCTGATTCTCTAAGATTGCAATAGCTTGGAGAATATAAGGAAGCTTAGCATCTGTGATGTTACTGGGGGCGAGTCCACTGAGTTTAATAAGGGCCACAGCAATGAGTATCGAGAAATCTGGTGAAAGCTCTAACTTAATAGATTTAGACTCTGAAATTTCCAGATTCTTGAAGAGATCTGCTATTTCGCTCTTTTCATCTCCAATTTCTGCACAAGAAAGACTGCGTAGATTTTTGCAGGCATCCTTGATTATGGAAATATAAGCTGAAGATTCGGCGTTTTGGGAAGATGAGGTAAGAAAACGGAGTTTGCTGATTAGAGATTGCTTGAGAACTACAGCCACAGGTTTTGTGGCTTCAACTGAAGCAACAGATACAGCCTTGAGTAGTGATTCGCATTCCTCAATAGAAAGGCGTTGCACTAAAGGCCGCAGGTCCTCAAATCGCGCGACTATTGTGTGTTTTTGGATTAGCTCGACCATGTGCTCTACGGCACGAGTGCCTGATCCCTTTTCAGTATCGCCAAGCTCTAAGCATGCAAGAATCTTTGCCAAAATCATGGTTCGGCGATGAATGGCAGCAGCCGTCTCGGGAGAGGCGGCCTTGATAAGTGTATCAGCTTCATTGGCAATGCTGTGTTTTGTTAGATATCCGAGTAAAGATGTATGATGTCTTTTAGCTTTGAGACTCACTCAGGATTAGATTCGCGAATATTATGAGCGGACTTGAGGAAGTACTGCCACAAGGCCCAGTCTGACGCCAAGACTGATGGCTTCCAATTCTCAGGTGTGCTATCAGCATCTTCCATACAGGCTTTGGTGAGATCGTAGATAGCTAACCAGTTCCCAAATTTTTCGAGAGCGCGGCAAGCAGAGAAGAAAGGTTCCTTACGGCCCAGTCGACATTGGGCAATAGGGCCCAGGGTTTCGTTACTAAGAAGACTCTGCCAGTCTTTATGCGAGCCTTGAAACAAAAGTATACAGTAATAAACCAACACCTCCTCTTCTTGCAGGGCAAGGCTTGTCGGGGCGACAGCAGTGTCTTGGTTCTACCAAAACGTTAGTAACGGACATTACTTGAGATTGAGGGCAACTTACTGCCTTGAGGGCCATTCTTGCGGCCAGTGTGGAGTAGAGCAACTTCTTGTCTTTGGCACACTGATCACTGTTCTTTTCAACGTTAGTATTCAACTACGATGGGAGGCTTTAAGAACTACGGCTTACCGCAAGCAGATATGTTACTGCAATATTCCAGAACACGAGAGGGCGCTCTTGCTTGAACGTGCGATCCTGAAAAGCTGCAATCTGTTGGGCACTTTCCAAATCCCAGTTCCGGAGGCAGGCCTCAAATGACCTCATATTGGCCGATCGTGTTAGCTTCCCAGACCTGACGGCTCGGAGGTGCAGAGGCCCGAGCACTTCTCGAAAGAAGTTGTCTTCGGCGATACCTTGGGTAGCCCAGTACAACAGATCAAACGATTCAATGTCACGCACTACGACCTCCTCTTTGAGCATCTTTATGCAGTGAACTACGGCCGCATAGCGCAAGACGGGTGAGTCTATCTGAGACTCAGCAGCTACCTTGAGGATCTACATATTTATAGAGACAGAAATGGCAAGTAGATGTCAGCAAGCAACTCATTATTGATATGTAGTGTAGTGTGTTACTTCTCATAGCTCTTCCTACAGGAAGCTTGCGAAGATGGTGTTTTCGGGAGGAGGCGAGGAAGTTGAATCAGAAAAGGTGGGCTACCTCGTGATACTGGCGATCTGATGTTGTGGCCCGCTTGGCCGCGAGACGAACCACTCGCTGCCAGTCAGCCTCTTGGTATGCCGACTGGACTTGAAGATCGACTCCCCGCTTGAGCTTGGGAAAGTTCCAGTTCCAGTATTGGGGGGCCATCGAGATCTTGCGGGATTTGGTGACTCAGCAATAATTGCTCTTGTTTTGTCCTGTTGAAGCTTGTGTGAAGTTTAACGTTGTGTTGATGTGAAATAGCATTATCGATAAGAAATGACGCACCCAATCTTAAGTGAATTTAGCCTTGGTTAGGGTGTAGTTAGGGTTGCATCCATCTTTAGCTATCTTCACACTAAAAGGCTACGTTGTAGGTTTACATAGTATCATCACATATATACCATAATAACAAATACAAATACAAATACATATATACCATGTCCATCAAACATACATACAAATGAAACGCAACCTTTCTAGTAGCGTTAATAAAATCGATGGAACATTGTCTTGAGCTGACCCCACGATGATTCTAAAGTGCTTTCTAGTGTGCTTAGGGTATAAATGTCCGTAGCGTATATCTGTATCTAGGTAATTGTCTTTATCTCTTGCACTTTGCATAAATTTTGCCGTGTAAATCAACATGGAGAATAATTTGTAACTCAGTCCCAATAACACGGTCAATGGTCTCATGATGCTTCCTTAAAACCTCCAGGCCGGGCGACGTAATAGGTATCATTCCGAGAGTCTTAAGTATATCTGAGGTAACTACATGACTGATAACTAACAAAACCCGTTTCCTTCGTGATCTCATGTAAGACGCCAAGAATACGTGCCGATTTAGGATCCTGACTCGGGCAAACTATCTATAGTTGTACTATCGTATCTTTGTCTATTTCTCCTTTGCTGCCGTGCAACGGTCTTCCTCAAGCTATGATAAATCGGGGTAAAGGCTATCATATGGCGTGTGGTACGAAAAAAGAGCTCTCAGTATAGATTGGCTTGTTATCTATGCTGTGAAGCCGGCCAAGATTATATTATAACTGTAATGTCTTGGTATCTGAAGGATTTACGCTCACGGTAATTATATTGGGGGGTAACAGATAAATGCTAATAAAGGCCAAAAACGGTATACTTTGGACAAAACACAGTAGGCGTTTATATGAAGCGGTACACCCCAAAATTCACACAGACAGGTGAACTCTTGGCTGTTATGGCTCAAACTAGATACATATCGTCTTCACAGTATATCATGAAGACCGAAATGTACACGCTATATGCTATGTGGGGTCTGTTAGTAACCTTTGTTCTGGTTGTTGCAAAGCTTCAAACCAAGCGCCGTGCCCGCAACAAACCAGTAAAACAACCTGTGCCTCTATTCTATAGTGACTAAACTAACTAACTCTCCGATCAGATACTACCCGAAAAGCAACCACGTCATGCCCTACCACCAGTTGAAGCCCTTAAGAACTTTAGCTTTAAAGCTACTAGCCCTGAACAGCACCAGCCATGGAAGCCAATCCACAATATCACTATGGGTGAGCCATGTCCTTTTTTAATAGATGTCTCCCTAAAGATTGGAATGCCTGATATGAACCCCATCGCCTAGTCGCACATGTATACTGCCGCCCCGACGGATTTGACCCGGCTGAGAAGCTAGGCAAGACTCTAGAGGCCATTCATGCTCCAGTTCCATCCTATGGTAAAATTGGTGCAAGCATGGAGCGTTTCTTCTCTCGCCTTGAAGTTGGCAAGAACGTCAAGCAAACTAACGTAAGAAACCCTTCCCACAAGCATATTCTATCTCAAGCAAGTACAAAAGAGTCTCCTCCAGTGCTAACATTCCTTTTCTCTTCATTCAGTGGTCTATTACAACAAGTGCCGACATGTTTGATCTAGCTACAAACTGCGACATGGTAGTGTAGGAAGATCAAGACATCGACTGTGAAAATAGCTACGCACGAATCGATAGACAGACGGTCTCGAGGCTTCCAGGCACGGCGTTGTTTTCGTTCGAGACGTACATATATTCACTGTGATATCAAGGCAGAGGGCTTGGGCCCAAAGCTGAATGAGCCTGTTGAGGGCCTGAAGGCGAGAAATGCACAAGCACAAGGACGCTATTGTAGAATCTGATATGTTAGTAATTTAGCAAAATATCATCCTTCAATTTTTCAATATTGCATATAGCAAAGGGTCACTATAACGATAGGCTTGACGTACTATAAGAGAAAACAAGCACTTACACAAGTTTCTCTTGCACAATTATCCAAGTTTTAACAGTTATCTAGAGGGTTATCTAAACCACCTTGCTTTAGCCAGCTTCGTTTGCAATTTGGCTTATGTCCAAACCACATGAAATTCGAGAAAAAGAGACTCTACCGAAAGAGGACATAGATCAATAGAAATTCAGCCTCAAATCCCCCAATCTGCGAAGACCATGCAAAAATCACTTATAGATAACACATTTTTTACACACATGTTTTGAATCATCCAAGTCGGATTTTTGTTCTGATATGTTTTATTTTTTGTTCTTAATTTTCATTTATAAAAAATATAAATAAAATAGAGTTTGAAAAACTTAGGGGTTTTCAAACATTACGGGAAAAATATACTATTTCCTAATTTGGACAAGCGTTGTTTTCTCTTGTAGTACAGAGTCTGACCCTTAGCAAATAGTGAAAAAGAAGAGGTCAGCCCCACACAAGGGTTTGGCTTTTCAGTGGAGCTATCAACATTTACCTGTGCTGATATCATGAACTCATTAAGCAATAACCCAGTAGCTAGTTATTGGTCGATTACTCTAATATATCTAATATATCGCATACATAAACAATTTGCCTCAAAATACCACTGATTCTGTATCCTAGAGCTTTTCGAGAGTATTTCTTTACTAATTGGCATCATGGAACCTACTATCGACCGCAAAAAACACATGTCGTACTGGAAACGATGCTACAAGTCATTTCTTCCCACGCCGTATACGGCATCTGATAGCACCCGCGTAACCTTTGGCTGCTTCATTCTCTCTGCCCTAGACCTTCTAACCCAACCCTCTGAGATCTACCCTGAATTATCCGGCTTCTTGACTCCAGACGAGCGTCTCCGACACACTGCGTGGGTACTCGCACTCCAACATCCCACCGGCGGCTTTGCCGGCTCACCCAACCAACTTCTACCATTCTCCAGCACCCGCAGCTCTCCCGCCAATACATCACCCTCTGCCCTGAAGGCGAATGAGTCAAGCCAAGGCCCGCCAGACAGTAACTGTGCGAATATAGCAGCAACGTTCTTCGCCCTATCGATTCTTGCTTTGGTAGCAGAAGATGACACGGTCGCCCAGACGGCGTTCCGCAAGGTCGATCGTGTCAACATTTTGGCATGGCTGAGGAAACTTCAGCGTCCGAACGGCAGCTTTGGTGAGGTTGTGGATTCCAGCGGCCTGATATCGGGTGGTCGCGATATGCGTTATTGCTATCTAGCGGCGGCCGTTCGATGGATTTTGCGTGGTGATCATGAAGAAGGATCGGAACACTGGGTCGAGGATATCAATATCGATGCGTTAGTGAATCACATAAGAAAGGCACAGGTACGTAATGACAACAACTCTCGACAGAATATAATTTCGATACTGATAATAACATATATTCACAGACATATGATGGTGGCATCTCAGAAAGCGGTTATAATGAATCTCACGGTAATTTGACCCTAACTCTATCAAACATGTACACATTTCACTAATACCTCAAAACTCATAGCTGGATATGCCTATTGTGCCATTGCAGCCTTGACTCTTCTCGGCGCCAAAGAAGATACACAAGCACCGACTGGTCCACCCAGTACAATCTCTGCCGGTGTACGAGACATCAACAAACTGATTCAATTCCTAGTCTACCGCCAACAACAATACATCATCGCAGGTGTTGACGAAGATGGCGATCCAATCGAGCCAGCCCCAGCCAAGACAGCAGCGCCGCTTGATCCCGAAGAGGTATCTCTGGGCCATATCGGCTTCAACGGTCGCCAGAACAAGTCATCCGACACCTGCTACTTATGGTGGGCAGGAGCTACTCTATCTATGCTAGGCCATAAAGAATTGGTCGATGCTATGCCCGCCAGACGTTTCCTAACTGAAAGGACACAGCATTTCGTAGGTGGTTTCAGTAAGGCACCTGGTGGAAGACCGGATATGTATCATAGCTATCTCGGTCTTGCGGCACTCGCAACCATGGAGGATCCCACGCTTGCCGCCTTCGATCCAGTGCTTTGTCTGACGAGAGCTACGGTAAACAAAATAATTAGTGCACGGAAGGGCTTGTTTCAATGATTAATTGTAAATATTATTGGAAAGGATTTATATAACGAAATATTGACGACTGTGCCAGATACTTGACAAAGGAAAACTTTACATGTAATTTGGATAGTTGGATGTTCAAAAGAGATTAATGTTCAAAAGAGATTAATGTTGAAAAAAGAAAAACGCAAAGGGATATAATTCTATTCTGATCTAGAAACTGGCAAAACGGATTGGTCTAGGCTAAAAAAAAAGCAAACGCCTTACCTCGAAGAAAAAAAAACGAGGCAAATCTTTGAATAAACAAAAATAAAAAAAGACACATTTAAATTAGTAAAGCTAAACAGGGAACTTTCAGACAATTTAAACAAAGAAGAAGCAAGTGAATAAACAAAGTCTAGGCTAGGCTAAACGTTATTGGGTCTACATATGTCTCAGGTATCGTAGCGACCGCCAGTGTCAAGATGTAAAACAGAAGAACTAAGGGAGATAAGAAGAGTTTTTTTTAAAAAAAATGGGAAAAAAATAGAATGGAAGAAGATCAAGAAAGAAATGGTAAAGGGTAATGAACAAATGAGAAGCTAATGATATGAGGCAGGACAAAGTCGGATGTCATAGACCTAGGGAAGGGTAGAAAGAAATAGCCAGTAAGTAGATGGAGCTTTATAAAGCTTAGAAACATAGGGAACTATATACTAGTAATAGTGGTGTGTAGATGGGAAGATGGAAATAAGAATAGATATTGGGGGTGGGCTTGAGGACAAAGGAGACAAGAAGATAGAAAAAGGAAGATGGAGATTTCAAGCCGGATATATAGCATGTATAACTAGATATATATATATATATATAAATGGCTTTAGATGGATCAAGAAAGTATACAACGATTTCACTTTAGCTTTCATTGTAAACAATATGAGGACGATTATAAAGAAATCGAATAGATAATGAACTAAGAGAAGATTCAGCTCTCACTTAACTTCGGAAGCATCTCAAGTGGCGGTAGAGTCGGCGCTCCCGAGCTAGAAAGAGTAAGGCCTCCGGTGCTCACAATAGATAATGAGGATTGATCAAGCATAGATGGGCCTTCCTCTTCTTCGATATCTTCATAGATGTGTTCCTCAACAACTTCGCCAGGTCGAGAAATCACCGGGGAGAACTCCTCAACGTCTTCGATTTCTTCGTCCTCTTCCACAAACTCCTCGTCTTCTTCAGCTATGGTGATCTCGCCTGATCGTCTACCCATTCCGGATGCGCTAGCACTACGAGAATGTGAATGCGAGTGTGAATTAGACTGAGCCCCGCGGGCGCCGGGAGCACCAGTGGTGGCAATGCTTAACATAGGGCCCTTGAAGACATTGCGCTTGCGCTTAGCAAACATGACACCGCCCGTACCAAAGGGATTGGGGGATCCTGGAGTCCGGAGCTCACGAGAAGGCGGCATGCCCTCGTTGAACATAGCCAATTGAGGTGGGCCAGTCGTCCGGATCAAGCGCAAATGAGAGGGTATTGATTGAGTGATGGGCGTAGCAGGCAAAACCTTGACTGAATGATGGGGGGACGTTCCACGAGTAAGGTTAGCCTTGGAGAGCGTTGTTGAGATAGAGCCGTTTGAGCTAGTCGAAGATGCTTTTGAGTGAGAGTGGTGATGGTGGTGAATAGATCGGATAGAGGAAACTGAAGAAGATGTTGATTTGCGGCCACGGAGGCCGGTGGAAGATCTGCGTTTCGCCGTACGAGGCGTTAACGGAGACGGCGAAAGCGACTGGCGCTTATAGTGCTGAGGGGCGATACGGTGGTTGGGCGTAACTGTTGCGGGAGATATCGGGGGCGGTTGCTGGTAGATGTTTAGGTTCGAGGGCATTGGTGGGACGGTCTTGGCACTCTGGCCACTTCCAGCGACTCCGTTTGGTAGAGTGCTTGTTGATCGGCCATCATGGAGCTTGCCGCCGGGATACTTACTCGTCTGTGGACGAGCGTCGGGATCCTTCACATCTTTACCTCCAGACTTGCCTTTCTCACGTAGGTCCGGCGTAGATTGACTAGCTCTTCGTCCAGGCTTAGTGCGACGCGTAGTCTCGAATATCCAGTGCGTCCAGTTCTTCCACTGTGCAATAAAGGCCTGGGAATGCTTCCGGCGCACCTTGTGCTCGGTACCATTCTCATTCTCAGCCTCGGGCACAGAATCGGGCAGAATCACATGAGGTGGTGCAACTAGGTGCAGTGTTGAGCCCCGTGATCGGGCACTCCGGATGTCACCCTCTTTTGGTGGTGGGATGGGACCTCTAGTCCGCGAAGTGCTGGAAGATCGAAGGGATTCACGATCATATGTACGGGATCTATGTGGCCGCAATTTATTATCCGTAGTCCCGTCAAGCATCTGCAGGCGTTCTTGGAGCTGGAAGTCCGAATAGTGTGCACTTCGGCGCTCTGGACGTCCGCGGGCTCTTGGGGTTCCCATCAGGTGGTCAGAGGGCCGGCGTCTCACGACAGGCGAGCCAGCTTCTTCATCAACATTCTGAAGCGTAGATCTGTCGAAGCGGCCTGAGGCAGCGGAAAGACGCCGGATACTACGGACTTCGGCCTCTCTTTCTTTTCTCTTGCGTTCACGCTTTTGCTCTTTGCGCTCTTCCTTTTCAAGAAGTAGTGTCCACCAGCCTCCCAAAGCGTCACAGCGCTCAGCAAGAACACTTTCGATGACGTTGTCGATGTTTACTCCGGCAGTACGCATTCTTTCCAGCGTGTCCTTCTCTACCTGAGTGGCAAATGGCGACGGTCTTTGCTTCTTGAGAATCACTTGCTGGGCTTGTGCGTGTTCGGCTAAGAAAGGGTGTTCTAGGATCTCGGGCAACGATGGTCGCAGAAGAGGGCGTTTGGATAGCAACAATTTTATCAATGGGATGGCGTCAGCTGGTAGGTGGTCTGGGAACTTGGGTTCGTCGGCAAGAATTCTTCGTCTCGTCTCGTTATCGTCGTCGTCGTCAAACGGAAGCTCTCCGCAAAGCAAAGCATATAGAATAACACCCAAGCTCCAGACATCGACTTTCTCGCCGGCATAGCGCTCGCCCTTGAGCATCTCTGGTGCTGAGTAGCATATTGTACCACAGAATGTCTGTAAATGGTTCGTCTTCCCTTCATATTCGCGCGTGAAGCCAAAGTCGACCAGTTTGACGTTTTCGTTCTTGTCGAAGAGTATGTTTTCGAGCTTGAGATCGCGGTGTACACAGGATTGCATATGGACATAGGACACGGCGCCTACTAACTGAGCAAATATCTTTTTCACTTTCACAACAGGCAGCGGGCCATGTTTCAGGAGATGGTTGTAAAGTTCGTCGCCTAGAAAAAAGGTCAGTCAGCCTTACCGAAGCGATGCAATGCAATGCAATGGGGATGTCTCTCTTACCGGCACAATATTCCAAGACCATCCACACCATGTTCTCGGTCACGATGACTTCATAGAGGCGGGCAATGTGTGGATGCACAAACTGTCGGTGGTGGTGGATTTCACGTGCGAGATTTGAATCGTTCTTGTCTGCTGATTTCAGAACAACCTATATGGACTAGTTAGTTTTCATATGCTCTACAAAAGCGCAGAGATAATGTGGGCGATATCTTACCTTGGAGCCATTTGTGAGTTTGTGTGTGGCAAGATAGACCTTACCGAAGGAGCCTTTTCCTATCAGGCGTCCCAAGGTATAGTTTCCCACCGATCGCAAGTCTTTTGCTGAGAACTCACTGAAGAACGGAGATAGTTAGAATCAAAGAGCCTCGAAGGGAGTGGATAGGCGAGAAGATAGGCGGGATGTCGGAGTCACATACTCAAGAAGCTGTTGATAGGAATGAGCGAGCTAGAGATTTGAAAGACATCAACACAGTGTTAGTCTGACAGTTCATGTCTAAGAAACGTTGGATAATGCTGCGCCTGTTGCTAAAGTGGATGGGAGACCAGCCGTCCCGCGACAAGCAAACTCGCCGCCCGTGCCGTGAGTTGGAGGCAAACGGGTTGCGCAAGGCATACATATATTGACGAACCTTTGCTTTGCGCCCGTTCTGGTCGTTTGCGCGGCCCTTTGTGGACTGCATAGCGACCAAAGAATCCCTAGGGAGTGTCAGGTTGATGTCGTCGTCGGGGCAGAAGACGGGTGCGAATGGTATATCGGGTGAAGATGGCTGGTATCGTCGTGGAGGGCGGTGTTGGTGTTGATGTTGTCGAGGAGACGCATCAGTCGTCGTGGGTGGTTCGGCCGGCGTTGCTATTGTTCTGAACGATGCTGCTGGTGTTGTGTCTGTTGTTCTTTCTGGCGTGGCTATGGCACGTTTCCGTGTCTCGATCTGCGTCTTTATCTGCAGATTCTGTGCCTGCGTCTTCGTCGTCGGGGGTTCGGACTCGGGCTCGACAAAGGACGAGCATAAGCGGGCGGCGCGGCGGTCGAGTCGACGGAGTAATCGGGAGAATGGGCGTCTTCGGCCTTGCCTTGTAGGGCGCTTCTGGTGCTTCTCGCTGGATTCGAGTAGAGTCTCCACGGTGTAAGAGTGCGTGCTTTACAAGCAGGTGAAGAAGACGGCGGTTTGTTGATGGCTGCCGGACAGGTACTACTTGGCCCTGGTCCTATTTCTCTTCCTAGCAACAGTAACAGTAACCGTAACAGCGTTTTCTGTGCTGTCTGGACTTGTTTCAATGGGTAGAAGCCACAAAAGCCAAGCCAGAGCCAAAAAATGCCAAAGCTCAGGGACCGGGTACAGGGGCGCTTTCGACCACTTCCGTCGACTGTTCGACTTGCAGGCTGACTGGATTCTGGATTATATCGATGGCGGCGAATTGTCGGCCAGGGTTAACTGAGATTGTTGATGGATTGCGGTTGTGTTGTCACGGCGTTGATGGGCAGGAAAAGGATAGCAGATGTTGTTGTAGAAACGGTGGCGGTTCTTTTTGGTGTTGTAGCGCTAAATGCAATTCGGTACTATGCAGAAGAACACCAAGAATATTCCCTACTATAGCCGCTCTTCGTCTCGCTCTGTCAGCTTTACTTTTTTTCGCGTGCCAACATCGCGATCTCAACACGCCGCCAATGCGAACAAACAGTCGTAAAAAACCACCCATGCCAAGTTTAGCGAGAGCGGGTCCCACACCGTCCGTAGCCTTTATTGGCACTGTCATGGCATCGTAATCTCCTAGGCATGGCGGTTTAAATCAAATGTCACGTGACGTGATGTCACCAGAATATGGGTTGTGGTCATCCTAATTAGCTGTAGTCGCAACTTGCCATGTCTACTCGCACTGTCCCTTAGTGAGCTGTCGGCACGTTACTAAGCCTACTCTGGCCATTGTCCATCAACATCTGCATTTCAGGGCTTTGTCGGCATGCGTTAGGCTATTGGCGATTGTAATTGTAATAGTGCTACAAATATGAGTGTGTAGCTTCAAAATCTCGCGCTAAAGTGCGCAGTTTGCTAGCGTATCGTCATCCAGCCTAGCACTCTACCCTCGGGAACTTTTAGCCTAAGCCTTTCAATGTATAGTATACATACAAATATGTATGTATACTTGTAATTCCCCTTACATATCGTCACATGCCATGTTGTATGCCAAAAATAGAAAAAAAAATAGAAGTGCAAGTAGTATCCTTGGCGGTATATCATTACATTACATCAAACCGTAATTCACAAGACGTACTGCCAATGTTTATTCTGTTCATTGAAGGCCACTAGAGTATAAACTATTGTCCATCTGTTGCAATGTCCAAAATGTCAAATTTGGAAGTCAGTGGTCCAAGCACTAGTACAAAAACACATATAAGTCATATACAACCCAAGTTGACATCAGCCAGTGGTCCCATTTGTCTTTTAACAATACCCAACTAATACAATACATGTAACCCGATGCGTTAGTTCTTTAGCTGGCTACACAGTCCGAGACTAAAATATATAGTTTCACAGCAGAGCTTTACTCGAAAGTTGCACTACTTGCCATGGACATATGGTATGGCATCTGAGTTGGACTTGCTGGTCTTCAATCTCCTCTAGGTCTAATTATGATCCCATAGCAGTCAATATACTACACCAACTCGTAGGCTCAGGTATCTGCTCATACTGTGGATTATGCACGCTTCAGGAGGATCTTGGCAGAGTATCCGGATGGGAAAATGCATGTTTTATATCAGTGGGTTGCTCCTCACCTTAGCATATGTATGGATCTCTGTGGAGAATCTTTGCAACTACAGGTGTTAGATAACTGAGGCTTTCCACATAGAGTTTATACAGGTCGGTTTCATAATTACCGGAGACTTTGTAAATATCATCCTTTTATGTCATTAAGAAATATTGTGATTGGTCGTACATAAAAATCAAAAACATGTACTATAGACTTCTAGATAAACTCGCTTATAGAAAGATAGGGTTAACCATAACGTTATTCAGGGTCTATAGAGCTAAATGCATGACTATTAACTGTGCTAAGGAGTCGGACAACACTGTGCGAAACAGGCACTCAAATGATTGTAAAATCAGACAACATAACACTACGGCGATACATTCAATCGGTGTAGATGGTATAAGCTCCCATTTACAAAACCCGTTACGCGGTCGAGATCGGGCTCTACGATATCATGAGATCATAGATAGTGGTTGAGGTAGCCAAAATTGCAATTGGTAAAAATAGTAAACATAACAGCAGCATTACTGTATCTCAGCCATTTTCATGCCTACTTTTTGTTGGGTCGGCTGTTTCTGACTGGCTAATGAAAATGACGGGTGTTGTATATTTGTCTCCTGCAGCTCGGCAACAAAGACTTGATAGTGACGCAAATCGGAATAACAACCGAGCTACTCGTCTGTCTCTGCACATATTAATTGTACAGCGGTGAAAATTAGGGCTTAAGCCCGGGTGATTGGGAATTTGGTTGGCCCGTGTTGAATGTGCTGCATTGCCAGCTTAAGCCAGCGCTAGTGATGGATTCATTCGGTTGTTTGCTTTACCTCACCAGGGAGGAATAATATACATATAAAAGAGAGAGAGAACGAATAATAAAGAAAGTGTACTATAGCGTACGTGCGTGGGATCCGGCCAGACTGAATATCACGATTACAGATCGAGACAGTGTGCTAGCACTGGGTACCTCGATCTGTAGCAGAAACTTAGCTGCCCCATCGGTACTTGGACAAGGATCACGGCGCGCTGTTCTCTCCACTTCCATCGAGATCCCCGGGTACGCCTTGCATAACTCGACAATGTTTGGTCGTTAGAGCTATGGGCAGTGGCAGAAGAAAGTAGTAGTTGGGCCAGGCTGCTTTTTATGCTTCGCTTACATGCTGGTGCGGCTTTTTGTTTCATGCTTGTGAACACTGCCCACCCAAGATTTGGAGGTTGTTTTTGGGTAGAATCGCCCGATCATCACTCTTGTTGCTGTTCTCTTGTTTTCTCACCATTATGAAAATTTATCTGGGATTCCTCCGTGCGTGACAATCCGTCTCCCTCTAACGACGGCCCAAGACTGCCTTTTTCCCTCTGTTTCTCTCTCTAAATATCTCATCAGAGACAAACAAGTGACTGGCTCCAAAGGCGGCTTGGTTGGCACTGTGAAAGAATTAGTGATAACTTCTTGCCCGACATAGCCAGACCAGCCATTTTGTGTGCTGACTGACTCTCCTGCAGCAATTTCCTTGATATTCTATTAACTTTTTTTCGTGGGCTTTTGTTGTTTTGTTTCATCACACCCACCATCATTCGATTCTTCCTCTCCTTTGGCCTTTTCCTTCCTTGACATATCTACCCACAATCATTGCCCTTTACTATCTCGAGATCCAACACCAACGCCCTGTGTTATTTCTCCTCGAGAGATATTCTCTGTATCACCGTCTTCCGACTTTCTTTGCCTTTTGTAGCCAACGCAGCCAACCGCTTCTCTGCTCCGCCTAATTTAACGGCCGTTGACTACTACTACTACTACTACTACCAGCAATACCACTATTGGCACTAGAGCCCTCTGACTGTCGAGTCCAGCATCCAACCCACAAACACATCAAATACCAGAAGAGCAAGCATACCAAACCAGGCCAAGCCAGCAAGAACAAGCACTGGAGGCCCTGCACCACCACACAACAACGACAGACAGACGTCCTCTCGAACCCTCTGGCCCATCATATAATAGACGAACAACTCGAGTGTCGATGGCCTCATGAGTCGCTCCCGTCTGCCAGTCCTCTACGACCATTTCTGCCGCTACCATCTTGATGAGTAGTCGACTTGGAAGCTGCAATATCTCCGCCAATCATGCAGCTCCGTCTGGGCCGCTATCTCATCGCCTTTGCTGTGCTGCCTGTTGCACACACCGCAATTATCGATGCCTCCCCTTCGCAACAAACCCAGCATCCTAACCGCCACTTCCGTGCTGCTGATGCCCATACCAACGATAATGCCAACTCAGGTGCCTCTGTAAACACCGACCATTCTTCAGCCGCTGCTGCCGGCTATCACCACTCGCCATACCATGTCGGGAATATAGTATCAAATATCCCTCCGGCCTCCGTCTCCGGAACTACCGTCCGCCGCCGCCGAGACCTCTCATCCAACAAACACCCCATCAACGATTACCGAAATGAATACACCGAATATATCCCATCTGACGATGCGAGCGCCCTCGCTACTTTGGCTCCGGCTACGGCCGTTAGAGCACCAACATCCCATCTCCGATCCACTCCCGCTTCTGGGTCTGGCGTCGCCTCGCAGCATATCGCGCGGAGCTTGGGCGATTGGGAAGTGGAAGACTTTGTTCTACTGGCGACCATCGACGGAGATATCTACGCCGTCGATCGCAAAACAGGTCACGAGCGCTGGCGCCTCGAAGTAGAAATGCCCATGATCGAAACTATTCACTACCGAACCAATAGCTTACCTTCCGACGACGACTTCAACCCTGTCGACCACTATATCTGGGCCGTTGAGCCTAACCAAGATGGCAGTCTCTATCTTTGGGTGCCCGGCGAGGATTCGCTTTCCGGTGCTTCTATCATGCAGACTGGCCTTACCATGAAGAAACTAGTCGAGGACCTGGCTCCATATGCCGACGTTGACCAGTCGGTCATCTACGTTGGCAGTAAGACTACTACTCTCATTACTCTTGATGCTGCTACTGGTCGTGTGCTCAAGTGGTTTGGCGAAAGTGGCACTCATATGAATGAAGCCGAGAGTTGTCTCCGACCAACTGCTCTATTTGACCGCGAGGAGTGTGGATCCACTGGAACTATCCGCCTTGGAAGAACTGAGTATACTATTGCCATCCAACGTGAAGACGGCAAGCCTGTTGCTCTACTCAAATACCGTGAATGGGGGCCCAACAATTTCAACCAGGACTTGCTTCAGCAATACAACGCTGCTCACTCTTCATTTGACGACCAGTATATCACCTCTCGGCATGACGGCAAAGTCTTCGGACTTGACTATGGATTTGATAAAGAAGGATTCCATGACACTAATCGTGAGCTCGGCTCAACCCTCTTTGCTCGCAAGCTGCCTTCTCCCGTTGCCAAAGTATTTGATCTTTGCCGTCCTCGCGATGCTCTTCCCAAGACAAATCCTGAGTTGGTCATCTTACCTCAGCCTGCACCGCCCGCTAAAAATCACCGTGAAGAAACTGCGCGTTCTACGAGTATCTTCCTCAATAAAACCCGTGAGGGCAGTTGGTTCGCCATGTCTGGCAAGACATATCCCATGATAATTAACGCCCCGGTTGCTTTGATGGCTATGGACGGCTTGATAGAAATGCCCAAGTACTTGGAGTTCGAAGCTCTCTGCAAAGCACTCGTGGGTACTCATACTCTGGGTCTTGTCAATAATGCGTCCAAGTCTAAGCATCACGCCCCTCTGATCGATTCTGGCGAGACACCGCAATCCAAGGTCGAGAATAGCTATGACTACATTGATTATAAGCAACCTGCCGTTGATATAGTCATGCAAGATCCACCGTCTTTCATGGACCGCGTCAAGACTCTGCCTCAGAGTGTTGCTCGCCTGGTCGCTCTTAGCTTCATAGACCTTGTGTCGAACCCCGCACTCTTCTGCTTGCTCATTGTTGCGTTGTTCTATTACCAGGAGAATGTTCGTCGCTGGATCCGCGAGCGTGTCAAACATGGCATCTTGCAAGATGCAGGTTCTCACCGTAAGCGTATGCGTCGGTTTCTGACGCCTACAGAAGAACGTCCAAACCCACTTGAAACAGTTGCTCAGCCTCAGACGGTTACTAAGGCTAATCGCCTGTCGACCACCCCAGATTCTTCGACTATCGCTGAATATATCGAGAAAGCTGATGTTGCTGTACCTGAGCCGGCTCCTGTACCAGCAGATGATTCTGTACCGGAAAAGCCGGAGCAGGTCCAACCTGCCACAGCTGATGAGGTCGAGATTAAGTCGCCTGCAGTAGAGTCTCCTAGGTTGGATATCGGTGCTGAGCCACCTAATTCTTTTGATCAACTTTCTCCTCCCGCCAATGTCTCGGATACTCCTACCCCGAAAAAGAAAGCGCATCGTGGCCGTCGTGGGGGTGTTAAGCATAAAAAGAAGAAGAGAGAGGCCTCACAAACTCGCGAAGAGGTCGATCCGGTCCAGTCAGTTGAAAATGCCGTTATGGGTGCTTTAAAGATGACCCAGCAACGCGATACTCAAGTCGAGCCTGATGTTCATTCTATCATGGAGGATCCGGAAAACTTGAACAGCCCACGCTTACGAATGGGTCAACTGGAAGTTGATATGAACGTCCAACTCGGAACTGGTAGCAATGGAACTCTTGTATTCGCTGGACGGTTCGATGGACGAGAAGTTGCTGTCAAGCGTATGCTTATTCAATTCTACGATATTGCCTCTCAAGAAACTCGTCTCTTGCGTGAAAGCGATGATCATCCAAATGGTAAGTCTTCAAAGATTTCCCATCCAAGTGCGGGTGAGGCAGGCCTAACATGTATTTTTAGTTATCCGCTACCATTCTCAGCAAGTCCGCGATGGATTTCTTTACATTGCACTGGAGAGATGTGCTGCTTCTTTGGCTGATGTGGTTGAGAAGCCTCATATGTTCCGAAAGCTTGCAGATGCTGGCCGCCAAGATATTCCAAGCGTCCTCTACCAAGTGACAAGCGGCATAGCTCACCTGCATTCGCTCCGTATTGTACACCGTGATCTGAAGCCTCAAAACATCCTCATCAACATGGGGTCTGACAACAGACCTCGTCTTCTAGTTTCTGACTTTGGTCTTTGCAAGAAACTCGAGGGTGGTCAATCATCATTTGGAGCTACAACTGGTAGAGCTGCAGGAACTTCAGGCTGGAGAGCACCAGAGCTTCTACTTGATGACGATGTTCGTGACATCATGGAAAGTAGCATCCACAGCGGATCCGGTACTGTCCTTGTTGGCGATGGTACAACGCCTCGTCGTGCTACCCGCTCTATCGATATCTTTAGTCTGGGTCTAGTATTCTACTATGTACTGACTAACGGTGCACACCCCTTTGACTGCGGAGATCGGTACATGAGAGAGGTCAATATTCGCAAGGGCCAGTACAATCTTGATCATCTCGAGGTTCTTGGCGAGTATCGCTATGAAGCTGAGGATCTGATCAAGAACATGTTGGATGCTGATCCTAAACAGCGTCCTTCCGCCCAAGAGGTTCTTTCGCATCCGTTCTTCTGGCCTGCTAAAAAGCGGTTGGCATTCTTAGTTGATGTCAGCGATCATTTCGAAAAAGAGCCAAGAGACCCCCCATCGGAAGCTCTCCAAGAACTAGAACGCCATGCGCCAGATATCACCAAGGGCGACTTTCTCCGTGCTCTTCCGCCACAGTTTGTTGAGTCTCTAGGGAAGCAAAGAAAGTACACAGGTTCCCGAATGTTGGATCTTCTTCGCGCTCTGCGTAATAAGAAGAACCACTACGAAGACTTGTCAGATGCCCTGAAACGGACAGTCGGCCCCTTGCCTGATGGGTACTTGACATTTTGGACGGTGAAGTTTCCCATGCTCTTATTAGCTTGCTGGGATTGTGTATACTGTGTAGGCTGGGAAAACACTGACCGATTCCGAGAGTATTTCGAGCCGGTTGGATTGTCGTGAGCCAATAAAAAGGTAGTCGGTCTTTTGTGACATGTTTGTATCTATTACGAGTTACTTCTTGCATCTTCTTTTTCATTACATCTTGTTTTCTGAGTCCATAGCCAAAAAACTTCATATTAGCCATATCTTATAATGATTCTATTTTTTTCTGTTTGAAATAGTTAAAACTACTTGACTTTCTTTGCTGGTTTGCGCGACACCTCTAAAATGTGATTTGAGATTTACTCTGTGTGAGCTGGTTGGAAATTTGATACTAACCCTTTCTAACCCTACACATATGTCTATGTATTTATACATACAGACAAACAGCTCTAAGTTTTTTATAAATCATATCGTTTGGGGCTTGGAGAGCTTGTACATATAGTTGCTTTCATCGATAAATCCAACTACGAGATTCGTCTCGCTGTTTTGAGACTGTTAATCAATATATCTTTGCGATCAATTATCGTGTTATAATCTCACCACTAGAGTTATTGAATATAATATAATATGCGTTCATATCCATCATCACTGTGAAACAGAAGACAGAAGACAAGCACCAAAACAAAAGCTGTCAAAATTGAATGCAATGAACCCTATTGATAGGAAAATAAAGGTTTACATAGTTATGAAGTATATATAAAGGCGTTATGCTGAGGATTGCCTTTTTCGGAATACCCGACTCATGAAAACCCGGAAACGGGTAGGCAACTTTCAGGGAGGGTTGGCCCAGGCCATATAAGTCTGCCTCAAACAGTATTTTGAGAGCTGTTGTTGTCTTGACATGTTGAATGACTGGTTTCAACAAAGATGTCTCTCTAATCGACAGAAAAGTATCGATATAAATTCTAAGAAGCCTATGCTTCTTAATCCAAACTTACATTCTTCCAAACATCTTGTTAGCTAAGATATCTACCTAATAAGCTACTCCATCCTCACAGAAACACCACTCTGTTTACCTATCTTTCTTTAGTGGCATACTCCACATTCCCCTAATTCGCATCCAAGATGATTGGAAATATGTCAAAGCCTTTCTATCTCCTATCTAACGTAGCAACCGCTACAATGGGCGTATACAACTTTGTCAAAAAAGAGATTCTCTTTGGTTAGTATATCCTCCAGCTTCATTCACAGATAGTTGCCATGTTCGCTAACGTACTCTCCCATCTTTCTAGTCGAGCCGTGGACACCTTGGACTAAGGACAAGGACGAATGCGCTGATATCGTATGAAACATGAAATTGATATATTGGATGCCGGGAAGGAAACTATACATGGATCACAGAACAGCAAAATCTCAATACATGAATTTTAGATCTAAAGAAAAGTGTAATTGTATATTCTAACCTGCGATTAACTATCCTGGCCTCATTGTGCTTTTGCCTGACATCCGTCATTAGCATTGTTAGCAATGCTGTCATAGTAATCAAGCCTCTAACAGTCACAGCGAACTTATAAGCCGCTAGAACTAGTGTTTATTGGAAATGTGATGACCTACAACTGGAAGTAACTCTGTCATTATAAGTATGTAAATGTAACAACCTTCTGTAGGAAATGTAAATACAATGGAGAATGAAGTTGCTTGGTAGGTCCTATAAACAAAGATTTGTATTTAGTTCCTTCGTGAAGTATTGATTCTTTGTCTTGTTTATACACTGTTACAAAACAAAGCTTTCTCTTGAACCCCAGAGTTCCCTCCAAGCATTATTGCTACAGTTCTCGTCTCGTCGTCTAACATGAAGTACTTTGGCATTTTGAGTATGCTGCCTGTGGCCATCCTTGGGGCTTCTACAAACTACAACTTGGGTAAGTTGGAAGTCTAAACATGATTTCGCTTGAAAGCTTGCCGTGGCTAACATCAAACAAGCTCCAGGAAACTGGACGATGCCTTTGTCGAAGTTAGATAGCGATAATATCAACGATCCCAACGCCTGCTCTCAGTTTTACCACGACCACAAGCAGGATGGACTTATCTACGCCGTATGCGAAGATGATGATAACGTACCGTGGCTATCTAGCCTTGACCTCAACCATTGCATGATCAACATCTATGGCTGGATGCGCTGGCAAGAAGAGTAAGTGGCTTCATGCGTCTCTTTATATATAATTCCCTTGTACTGACAGTAAAATATAGAGGAAATGCCTTCCGAAGCTGCCACCGCTGCAACTTCACGGAAGGTCACACGACTAGCCCACGCATTCATTGCCAGTGTGATATGGGATTTGCTGGCCGTATCTGGAACGCCCATTCTAACCTGAATGTCGATGATGGAGGCGAGGTTTACAACAAACAGGGCCGTCTTGCATGCTATGGCTTCGAGGGAACAAAGCAGGCTGTCAGACCATAGTGTATAGAATGAACAAAATGCGAAAATACCCTTTATTCGACAATCCCCTTGGATCCATGATATTGCCCCTTCTTTTGATATTAGTGTACTGTGTGGACCTATTAAGGGCTTGTTGCGGCTTTGTTTGTTTATCTATTTCGACTTATAGTACTCCATTCAAAATGACTGGGTAGTTACAATATAACATATAGGCAACTGCCTAATACGCCAGGCATTATTTGTTTATTTGTTTATTTTCAACGATAGCTTCTATGTATCTTCTTTTCTTCTCTTTTCTAAATTTCTTTGACCTTCAAATCGGCTATATCAGAAGTCGCCAGCACAATCTATGATCAAAATACTATTCTAGTAAGTCTAGTAATTATCTTATCAAACCATTAAATTTGCACTGAATGAAGTCGCTATCTCGGTGAGTTTAGTTTAACACAGTCATTTCTTTGTCTAAACTCGACATCGACACAAACTTCTCTCCGAAACTCGTACAAATACCACGACGCATACTATATTGGCGACAATAGAAAGAGCATTTGGGTGATGTGCCCTGATGAAACCCATGGTTGGATGGTTACTATTGTCAATCAACCTAAGCTTGTCTCAAATGGGGGGATGTGTAGGCCGATAAACAGTATCTCTATATATCTATCAAGCCAACTTGTCGACGTACCTTCACCCTCATAGCGGGCATGGACACCTGAATCCATTGTCGATTCTCAGATAAGCATTCGACCGAGCCTAAGATGACTTGTGAATGCCGGGCTGATAAATCAGGCAGAATGTCTACTACAAGTTTGACTCTACGTAAGCTCTTAATAACTATCTTTTATGTAATAGACGAAGAACTGCACAACTACGAAGGCCACTTGTCTTGTCTAGGTCATGTGTGATCGCGACAATTCTTTTTGAACCTACCGACTAATAACGGTGGTCCCTCTACACCGCAAGTTCGCATAGGATCGAGTAACTAGTGTATTGGAATTATACATCCATCTGACTGTGTCAATGCTGGCCGTTTCTGTGCTCATCTGAAATGGGTACTATGTATTCTGAGGAAGGACTAGTATACAACTAAGCTCCAAGGTGCTCTCGTTTCCAAGGAAACGTTACTATCATAAGATGATAAGTGCTGTTTTTTTTTAACAAGCATCGTGTGATATGTGATAAAGTATACACGTCCAATCAGTGGCATCAAATCTGTACGGAAATGATCGCCGTCTATTGATGATTATTGAAGACGAGATGGGGAAAGCCGATGGAGAAAAATGCCCCCCAAGCAACAAAGATTCTGGAACGAACCGTGGAACTAGCCGTGATGATAGTGTTTGTTGGTATAAAATGGGGAAGGCCAAGCAACAGGTTGAAGTTCTTTGTTTTGTAGCACGAAGCCAAGGATCAAGTTTCAAAAACCCGACTAGTCTGATAACTCTGTCTTAAGCTTCTTTGAAAGCGAGGGAGAGCTTCTCAAGATCTATTTTAGGGAAATGGTAACAAAGAAGTATCTTTTGATGTATACGCAATGTCGATTTACCCTTAATTCAGCTGAAAGCTTTGAAGTTGAATACAAGACATCTGCTAAAGCCGCCAGACCAAGACGCTGGAAAAGTCCAGACTAGGCTCAAAAGGGGATTGAATAGAAAATGCAGATCAGTTGTATCCAGCAATACTCTGTTCAGTTCCGTTTTGGAAAGGGCAAAGATTTCAAAGAGGCCAACGTCATGTCGTCTGGTGATTCAAACTAGTCAACTGAGCAGCGTCGAGTTGAGTCTGGTATCACGACGACCAACTGGTTGATTACCGAACGCTGCAGTGTTTCTCTAGGAATGCCTCTACTATGGTCAGGATGTCAAGAAACGAGAGAGGCAATAGAAACAAAATGCCTATAAAGAGGAGAACTGATCCGCTCAGAGTTGGTTATCTTGAAGTTGGATGTCTCTCCCGCATCGACACTCACTCTTTCTCTGCTGTGATCATACTTTGATAGCATCACTTGCTTTGTCGCTGCCTTGCATATTCTTCGTATTCTGAAGAAACTGACACTCTTTTCGAACACCGTTCCACCCATTACTCATTCGTTTTGTTGAATATCACTAGGTTTTAAGTGTCATAACGATCACCTTCACTATCATTGCTTAGAAACCATGAAGTTCACTACTACTCTTATTGCCAGTTTTCTCGCCGTGGCTGAGCTCACTGTTGCTGCTAGCTACACCTTCACTAGCACCGCCCCAGCCCTGATTCCTCAGGCCACGTTCCACCCCAAGAGCGGCAACGGAGTTCCCTACGGAAGTATCTGGAAGCGCGGCTCCGAAGCGCGCCGTGACGCTGCCAGTGAGCGCCGCGAGCAAGCCATCGACAGCGAGGGCATCTCGGTTGCTACCGATGAGACCGGCGAGACTAACGATGTCACTGAAGCTTATGTTCCTGCCGCTGAGACCGAGCTTGACCAGGAGGACCTTTCGGACCACAACGCCACTAGTGGCCTCACAAAGCGCTCCAAGCCCGGCTGCACTAACTTGAAGTTCCCTAACATCAACGGTGCTGTCATCGAGGGCACTTGCGTTGACAAGGCCGGCAAGTCGTGGAACAGTAATTTGAACCTAAACTTCTGCACCTACAACAAAAACGGTGCGCTCGGCTGGCGTGCTCGGTAAGTTTCTTCCATGGTCTTTTGTTGAATTCTTTCCGTGACGCTGACATGTGCTATCTAGCGGTGCTGGTCTGGCCAAGTGCATCCATTGCTGGATGACTCCCGATCAACAGCTCCAATGCTACTGCATGAACTGGGATGGTAATGCTAGCAGTGGCACGGTTCTTCACCTTGGTAAGTTGCCCTAGGCTCGTCATACTGGGCTACAGCAACAAAAACTAACCGTGGACACTACAATAGATGACCATCTCGAGAACCAAGACGGTTGGATGTCCTGCTACGGATACTCTGGCGAGCGCTGGGAATAGACTGTCCATACGTCACTTGACTACACTTCACCATAAGTGTTCGTATTCATGTCTTTCCAACTCTTCAACGATTTCCATGATCTTGATATCCATAGAGTTCTTCTGGCTCGCCGCATCTGTTCTACCCGGTACATTGATATTCTCTTCTTTAGTGTTTCTTATTTTCTTGTCTGCTTATTTGCCGGTGTCAGATCTAAGGCTTATAGAAATCTCCAACAGTTTCTTATCCGAGCCTAGAAATTGCTCCATTCAACATGTTGTCTTCTGCACGAGGCTATTATTTATTACCTTTATTTACGTCTTATACCGTGGAAACAGTTCCGTTTTTCTGCAACTGTTTCTATGATGGGAGACCCTATTTGCTCGCTTAGTGCTTTTAACACAAAGGAGATAGCAAAACACATACCATATTCAAAGACAGATTCGAGCTTTTACTAGCCTTGTAACTGTAACATAAACTATGGTATAATATATGAAAATTAGATGCTGTATACGTCCATTAATCAATAATACTATGAATATATCCTTATACCTTGATACTAACAACATCCTCACTCTTCTCATTGGCCGGGAAGCCACCTGATATATCACGAAGTAGTTAGCAGTGCCTCCTGATCATCATTTGGGAAGCTTTGATGAAGATGTGCTAAGGAGTGTTGTCTTACCACCTGTGACCAAACTGCACCGTACTCGGAGTTTGACCAACGTGCAATATCTGGCTGATTTGTGATAAGCATCGCCGTGTTTCCCATGCTACTGTGAACCAGCCAAGCACTTGGCCCTGGCCACCATAGCTTGCCCGAGGGAGAGCACCTCCAAAGTCTCCTTTACACACAATCATGCAGTAGATGAAAACACCACAGATGCCCGGTACCATGACGAATTCCTTGAACCAGAAGAACATCTTCAGCTGGTACGGCCGGAAGAAACAGAAGAAGAAGTGCATGAGCCAGAAAAGGGAAAAGACTTAAACTTTTGCCACAGTCACGTCGATCTTTGATAGAGATTTCATGGCCAAGTTGGGTGTTCATAAAGCATGAGTACACGATAATAGAGATATATTCTCTGCACAGTCGACTTCTATTCAAGATCAAGTTGGTGACTTATAAAAATATGTATTAGGGTCCGACGACCAGGGTTCGCATAGTAATCCTTCAACTCTTTAACCCTTGTTACTCCACTCTCCTTCGCTTGATCAACTACATCCCACTTAGAGCCCAAGTTGTTAGTGAACAGTTACAATGAAGAGGACAAGAATTTGTGTACCAATGGCCACTAGGCAGCAATGCAGCTCAATAATCTCATAGTCAGCCTGTAATTAGGCTTGGCAGTGTAAAGCACGGTCAGGTCAGCAAGGGCAGAGAAAAATAGGACCAGACAGTCGGGTACATCAGGTGGAAAAGTAGAGTAAGAGCTTCAAGAGCGACAAGAGACCGTTTTGTTTCAGAACCCGAAAGCAGTCCTTTTCAAGGAAATCTCAAATTGGGCTTGTTGACAGTTGCTTACAGACCTTACATCATCAAACGATCGCTATCACACCATCTTAGAATATTCCATTTGCAATTTCTTATATACTACCCATAATGAAGCTCGTTGTCTTCAGTGCCAAGTCCTACGACCAGGAATTCCTACAGTCAGCCCACGCAGCCAAGGACAACGAACTGGCCAATACCGAGGTCGAATATTACGAAACTCCGTTGAGCCACTCAACCGTGATGCTCGCTCACGGTGCCGATGCCGTCTGTGTCTTCGTCAACGACGTGCTCAACGCCTCCGTCCTCGAGGCTCTGCATGCCGGCGGTGTACGTGCCATTTTACTGCGCTGTGCCGGCTACAATAACGTCGATCTGAAAACCGCCGAGGCACTCGGCATGTTCGTAGCCAATGTGCCTAGCTATTCTCCCGAGGCCGTAGCCGAGTTTGCCGTTGCGTTGCTGCAGACCCTGAACCGCAAGACACATCGTGCGTACAACCGCGTGCGTGAGGGTAACTTTGCCCTAGGTGGCTTACTAGGCAAGAACCTCTACGGCAAGACTGTCGGAGTAGTTGGCATCGGCCGAATCGGGCTGGCTTTTGCTCGCATCATGCAGGGCTTTGGGTGTAAGTTAATGGCCTATGACCCGTACGAGAACGAAGCCTTCCTACAGTATGGCAAGTACCGGCCGCTCGATGAGCTTTTGGCCGAGTGCGACATCATCAGTCTGCATTGCCCACTAGTCGATTCAACCAAGCATATCATCAACCAACACTCGCTATCTCTCATGAAGCCCGGCGCGCTGATCGTCAATACGTCTCGTGGCGGCTTAATTGACACCAAAGCCGTTATCCACGCACTCAAGAGCGGCCACCTTGGCGGTCTAGCACTGGATGTATACGAGGCTGAAAGCACTTTGTTCTACAACGATCACTCAGGCCATATCATCCATGACGACGAACTTATGCGTCTCACGACTTTCCACAACGTACTGCTGTGTGGCCATCAGGCTTTCTTCACTGAAGAAGCGTTAGGCGAGATCGCCGAGTGCACGCTGCGTAACTTGGAGGATTTCATTGGATCGAGAGAGTGCAAGAATGCACTAATCCGAAACAGCGCGTTGCCAGTTGTCGCAGCACCAGTCCGTACAGTTTAGATTGCAAGTATTTATTTATTCATCATTTTGCTTTCACGAAGTGCTAGTATATTTGCATTGTCTATCACATGCTTTGAGTCTATTACAAATTAGGGTTAGAGGATTACAGTGTCCCAGCTAACCGTGGCTGTGTAAGTAGTGCAAAATCCAGCCTGCCTATTTGGATGCCTCTATTTATTTGTTTTTGGTTAGTATAGGCAACAGTATTTTAAGCTGTAAACTAATGCCTAGCCAACAAAGTCTTGACATAATCATTGTGTTTTTTGGGTTTTTTTTTTCTAAAAAAAAGATGACAATTGGATTATATTGTATTATAGTAGAGATAGCTTGAGCTGTTTGCAAACAAATATTAAAAACAAACAAACCTGCAGATCAAAAACATTCCTAAATTGTTGGCTAATCATCAACTTTGGTTGCAAACCTTGAACAAGAGAGGAAATTGTGTTTTCATGTGAAAGTGGCCCTAGAAGCTATGTATTGTTGTCTTGTCATGGGAGGCCTTACCCCCTACTTACCGTTGTCTGAAGAGAGTTTATTATGTTACTTGTTCTATCTACGTTCTTCTCTTATACTTCTATGTAATGATGTGCCCATCTAAATTGTTGTCCAGTCTGCCTTGAGCTTGCCCAAATCATTTGTGTGTGATATAATTAGGGGTAGACTTAGTGTTGTGGTTGTCTTAGGCTCTAAGAGGTACGACTAGGCCTCGTTGTTCAATGTAGCCATGCTGCGGGCGATAGTTTTTTTTTTGTTCATCATTAATCTTATGCCGCTGTATAGCTAGTCGCAAGGGACATAACTTAGAAGCCTATTGACGCCAAGACTCCGCCTCAGAGCACATACGTCACAGATTTTATGAAGAAGAGCAAAAAGACAAGACAGAGATTAGGCAACCCGAAACAAAGCTCATGCGGCAAAGTTTGACACTTCATATTTTCCTTGACATCTTTATAAACAGCCACCGATAGCATTTCTTTCGTGTCGAGGAATTTTGTTTCATCTTGCTTGCTTTTGACTTTGAATATTATTCTTCTTGCGACATCCCCGCCATACCTTATTCTTAAGCCTACATTCAAGATATACAACGACCCCTCCAACGACCGTCACTATCCATAACTATCCTTAGCCACACAACACATATTACCATCCCCTTCAGTAACGAAGTCCAGCGATGACCAGAATCATCGACTCGACCCTGAATACCCAAGGCCTGGCTGATGACCAGCGCGGCCTCTTAGAGCTTATTGACAAGCTACAGTTTGCTCAAATCGACAATGTCAAGCTACCACAGATCGTCGTCGTCGGCGACCAGTCGGCCGGCAAGAGCTCCGTACTAGAAGCCCTAACTGGCACGCCGTTCCCGCGCGACTCGGGTGCCTGCACACGCTTCGCTACCGAAATCCGTATGCGCCGCGCCAAAGAGAACAGCCTCAAGGTCTCGATCATCCCCGACCGCAGTCGCCCACAGAGCGATCAAATGCGCATGCTACAGTTTGGCGGCAACGTCAACGCCAACACATCGTTCGAGAGCATGATGACCGGCGCCGTCGAGCTCATCGCTCCTCGAGGTATTCCCGGCCGCTTTGCCGCCAAGGACATCCTAGTTGTTGAGAAGCGAGGCCCGGATATGCCGCTTCTCACACTGGTAGATCTTCCTGGTCTAGTCCGAGTCGCCAACCGTGACCAGTCGGAAAACGATATCCGCACTATCGAGGCCTTGTCAGATCATTACATGAAGAGCTCGCGCACTATTATTCTAGCCGTTGTTGGCGGTAACAACGACTACGTGCAAGCGCCTATCCTCAGGAAAGCTCGCCAGTTCGACCCTTCTGGCCACCGTACCATAGGTGTACTGACCAAGCCCGATCTGACCGAGCGTATCGGCCTAGAAGACAAGTTCATCGAGCTAGTTATGAACGAGGACGAGGAGAACCACTTCAAGCTCGGATGGTATGTGCTTCTAAATCCCGGGCCACCTATCCACGGTGAGGAATGGCCAGGCCCAGAGGAGCGTCAAAGACATGAAGATGACTTCTTCAGCCGCGGGAAATGGAGCACGTTACCGGCCTCGATGCGCGGTGTTGGCGCCCTACGCCAGAAACTAAGCGTCCAGCTACAAAAGCACATTGGCCGCCACATTCCGAGCCTACGGAAACAGATTCAGGACTCTCTATCGCGTTGCGACGCCGAGCTCAAGCAGCTTGGCGAAGGAAAGGACACGGTCGAAGAAATGAAGCTAGAAATGGGCGAATTGTTTTCGACGTCTAACAACTTGGTTACTCCCGCTATCAACGGAAACTACAAAAACCCACCCGGTGAAAAGTTCTTCCCTCGTCACGCTGTGCAAAAGGGAGCTCCTCCGCAGCGTCTCAGAGCCCGGGTCCGCGAGGAAAGTGAGAGCTTTGCCCGTCGCTTCAGAGAGAGCGCGAGGAAGGTCAAGTTCAATGACTCTGTGTCTGCCACTACGATAGGCGGCCTGTCCTCGCAACAGTCCAAGAAGGAATATGCCCGTGTCCATGTCGAGCCTTTGCTAGCTCAGGTCCGAGGTACGGAGTTGCCCCTCGACTCGAATCCTCGCGCCCCGTACATCCTCTTCCAGGACTATGCGGAAAGCTGGCCGACTATCTCCACCGAGTTCAAGGACAACATAGTCGTTATCTGCAACGAGTTTCTGTCCCAAATCATCGACCATGTTTGGCCTCAACGCATGCGCTCCCCTCTTCGGGAACACTACCTAGAGCCTATGATGGGCGATCTTATCAAGCAGTCTGAAAAGGAACTTATCCGCCTCACCGAAGACATGGAACTAGAAATCCAACCCTTTGATCCGGAATATGAAGAGCGCCTCAAGAAGTGGCGCTCTCAAGCCACTCAAGAGGGGCAAACGTACACTGAAGCCGAGGAGGTTCTAGAAAAGATGTTGATCTACTATGATTGCACTGCCCGTATCTTCATCCGCAATGTCATTACGCAGGTTGCCGAGCGATACCTAATTCTCGGACTTCTACGTCTCTTCAACCCTGTCAAGATTCTCCAAATGTCCAACATGGTGGTAGAGGCCATCGCTGCCGAGAACAAGGAAACTCGCGATCGTCGTACCACCCTTAAGAAACAAAAGCAGGCCATCGAAGACGCCAAGGCGCTCTGTGCCAACTTAGCCATGCGTAGTGACCTACGCGCAGCCTACGAAGAAGATTGGGGCCCAGAGTCCGAAGAAGAGGATTTGTCCCGCCGTCGATCTGCCCATATCCCTTCACATACCCGCACAGACTCACGCGGAACTTCGCGCACGTCATATGTACAGGACGACGCAGCTGCACAGCAAAAAGCTCAAAAGGCTGCTACTGTTGCTGCCGCTGAAAAAAGGACCCAGCAAGAAGCACTAGCTGCTCAACAGCAGGCGCTGGCCGCTCAACAGGCGCTAGCCCAGCAACAAGCAGCTTCAGCCTCTGCTCGTAGAGAAAGCACTTATTATCAAAGGGATTCCGAAACTTCTCATACTCCCTCGCGCAAGCAGAGATCCTCTGAGGCGCCTGGAGACTGGGAGTTTTACCAGAAGGAGTCCTCTGGAGAGCCGTCAGTGGCCCCTCCCCCTCCCCCTCCCCCTCGGCCACCATATCATCCTGAGGACCAGACGATCCGTCGGGAGCCTCGACCATACGGAACAAGCTCTAGTCGTAGATAATGAGTCACGGAAGATTATGTTTTGATATACACATATTCATTGTTTTGCGGTTTTCCTTTCAGAACTTTCAGAATAAATACTCATAAAAATTACTGGATAGCATGAATAAATTTGTGGTGTACACTTTTTTACATTCTCCGTTTAGAAATGACGTTTATACAACCCTACTTTAGTTCTAACCCTCGTCACGTGGCAGTCGCCAGATTAACAAACCCGTCTGCTTGACACATTTTTTGATTTCCACACAGGGTGCACCAACAAATTTACCCAGTTTTCTATGTTTACTCTTAACTCAGCCTGATTAATTGAATTGATCTAAAGCTCATCGCGATTTCGCAAAAAAATAATAGATAGCTTCAAAAGCTACCGACAGGGTTTTGCTTATTGAGGTCTGTTCTTCTATTTTTTTTTGACTTGCGCCATGCAAAGTTTTCGCCTTGTTTACTAATCCAATGCGCCAATACGAGTGATCGCGATCTGGCGACTTGAGCTTTATTCGTGCCAGAATGATAATTGCCTGATCTGATTTATTTACGTACAAATATATTCAGATCTCGCTGTCTTGTCACGAGGCTTCCTATTGACGAAAAAAAGTACTTGCGCCACGACGATTACCCTATAATCGACAATCATTATACTAGTATACGTTCAATGTGCTGTAAAATAAATATTAGAACTGTCTCCCTCCCACCTTGCACCAGGTTGTCCGATTCAGTTAAAGTGGCATCCGAGAGCCCACCGCAGATCTCGGCAACGCACTATATCATATTTAATGAAAGCTGTGTTGGTCGACTGAACCGACTGTCACCCGAGGGAAAAAATATTGAAAGAAATAGTAAAGCGTTAGTCAGACCGGCATTTTTCGCATGATCTTGGCCCTTACACTCTCCAAATACGACACCCGGCAAATACATATCGTCGAATGAAAGCAACCCTCAATATTTTACGCAACAACATCACCGCCGATATCGTGTCTTCGAAGCGCATTACCATCATCGGGTTTTATTACCTATCGCCGTCCATCTCCGGTCGCCCGTCGCATTTTGGCTTAATTGCCGTGGCACCTTCACCTTCGAAATAACGAGGAAGAAAAAAAAAAAAGCCAAGGCACACCGCAAATCCGACTCCGTTCTGCGCCGGCCAAACATCCCGCCCTGTTCCACAAACTACCTTATGTAATTTTTCACTAACCCGCGGGCCCCGGATTCACCATGTTCGGTATACTCGAGACCGTTCCTGTGCCCCAGAGTGGTGTCTACAAGACCTACGAAGACCTGTTCCGCAATCTTAGTGTAAATATGAGCAGCGAAGGGTACAAGGTCGTCAAGGCGCGCTCGCATCGTGGCAAAATTGGCGGAGCAGATGTGCCCGGAAACGAAATGGTTCGCTGTGATCTAGTTTGCGATCGCGGCGGCCGACCCTACAAATGTCTAGCAACCAAACACAAAACCAGTACCAAGAAAACCGACTGCCCATGGAAAGCAAAGGCCGTCAATCGCAAGATGATGGGCGGTTGGGTCTTGACAGTGCTTTGCGACCAACATAATCATCAACCTGGAACTCCGGAGCCGCCGACCCCAACACCGAGCGAGCCGGATGCTGACGGAGAACTAGACAATGACGGTCAGTACTTAGAAGCCCATCTGTTGTATCTCCAGCCAACTCGAATGTATCTCTCTAACTGTGTTTCCTCTTTATAGCAACGGCGGCTCCCACTGTCGTCGATCAATCTGATCTCATGACTATTCCCTCAGCAGCTAGTCCAACAATTGTTGCCGCGAATCCTCCTCCTCCTATCATCGATGTATCCGCACCCGACCCCGAGACCAATGCTGCCATCGCCGTTGCCGGTGTTTCACAAGCTGTTCTCAAGCTATCCGGAGATACTTTCCACCAGTTCAAATCCGAGTTCCGAAAACTCGGTAAACCGGATCGGCTTAATATGTTGGCCCAATTACAGCTTCGCATTGCTGCTATATATGCCGTCGAAAACGAAGACTCACAACGACAGCTCCGACAAGAACAGCAAGAAAAACGACATCGTCAAAACCAACCCATTGCTGATAATCCTGGGAATGTATCACAAGGGAACACCTCCACGGTCAGTAGTGGTGTTGCTGGCCCTAGCAGTGGCATGATTGTCGCCTCAACCCAACAATCGCCACACCAACAGCAACAACACCGCCAACAGCTTCAGCAAGCAGTTCAACAGCAACAGCAACATCAACTCCAACAAGCAGCGCACCACCAGCACCACCAGCAACAGAGATTCCAGCTACAAGCTCAGGCTCAAGCTCAGGCGTATGCCCAAGTCCAGGCACAGGTCCAAGCGCAGGCTCAAGCACAAGCACAAGTGCACGACCAGGCTCAAGATCAAAGCCAGGATCCAGCACAACAACAAATACAAGCAGCTCACCAGGTCATGTCGCCAGAGACTCCCCAGACCGGGCTACCACTAGAGCATAGCTTCTTACAACACCAGTTCCAGATTCCAGTGCAGCCTCAAAACCAGGTGCAAGTATCGGTTACTACCCCGCAGATGCCGACATCACAGTTCCATTCTTACCCGGGACCATCTGCACCTCGTCGAGTCCGAGGTGGAAGACCCGGGGGTCAGTAAGGGTCCCTAGTTGCCGAAAAGCTTTGGCCTCACCTTACTGATGAATAATGAGGTCATCTTCGTACATTCTATCTTTTCTCTCGTATCTCCGAGTAGCACACTCTACTCATGATATCTTCACTTTATCTTCACATATTCTTCTCTTCATTACTTTGCTTGTCTTGTCGATGCTAGGTTTAGTTGTTCTTTTTCTTGGGTAAAAAATTGGGGAAATTTGGGCTTTGTTTGTCTCTTACTTTTCTTTTCTTTGTTTCTGTTTTTGTTTTTCGGTATAATTATATGTCTCCATCTCGTACAACCCGAGCAACACAAAGGCCTTGCCTTTTTTTTATGGGATACGCATATGATGGGCTGATCTTTTGGCGTTTTAAGGTTTAAGGTTAGGATATATCTTATGTTTTCTATACCAAGTTTGTTGATCTTCGATCTCTGGATTTATTGCAATTTTTTTTCTTTCTCATTTTTTATAGTATGTTATCATATTGATTCTTTGGACAGTGTTCCATTACCAACTTATACACATTAGTCTCTTAAAATGTATACGGATATCCATAGCAGCTTGTATGTATGTATATATCCCGCGCCTTCCCATCTAGTAGTACATCATCGTAAGCCACCGCGATGGCAACAACTTGATTTAGAGTAAACAATACTTCTCGCACAAAATATAAAATCCATCTTGCCTGCCAGCTTTATCTCCATCACCATAATGTACAAATAGTTTAGTGACCAATTCAGGGTATTGCCATCATCATGGAGTCACGACCACCATCTAGTCTTCGTGCATTTGACACCCCGGGCTACTCTAGCGATAGCCCCTCACCTCATTTTCATTCCAAGGGTTCACCTAGCGCCAACTCATCCATCAGTCAGCTTCCAAGCCGCAATTCTAGACGCATGACCGCATCTATCGTATCCCGAGGCTCAAATTCCATGCCCCATCAGCCTGACCAGCTTGATGTAGAGTCTTCGCATATGTCCCGTCCATCCACTCGAGCTTCCATCGGTCGGTCTCTTAGCACAGCTTCAGGCCGCAGAACTCGAGCAGGGTCTGTTATTGGCAACGATGATCCACATAATCTCATCTGTGCCGTTAGCGAAGCTCGCGGCGTAGTCCCCGCCGTGGGATTATGCTTCATCAACATCTCGACTGGTGAGGTTTTTATGAGCCAGATATGTGATAACCAATTCTATGTCAAGACTATCCACAAAATTCACATGTATGAACCAACGTACATTGTCATCTGCAATATCTTTTGTCCGCCGAACGCCAAATCAACACTGTATTCACTGATAGAAGAGCATGTCATTGGAGCTAAGCTGGTATCTGCTGAACGCTCCCTTTGGAACGAAGCTGCTGGACTAGAATTCATCCAGAATCTTGCTTTTAGGGAAGATACCGAAGCGATCAAGGTTGCAATCCAGGGTAACTTCTATGCTACCTGTTCGTTCTCAGCAGTCAGTCACTCTCGCTTGTTTCTTTGGTGATACATCATATAATACACGTCCATAGACTAACCTGTCTTATCCAAATAGGCTATCAAGTATCTAGAAAGAGAGTACTCAATCCGAGTGACACCGCACTCACTACGCATCAAGTATCAACCCTCCGAAGATACAATGATGATTGATATATCCGCAGTTCAATCGCTAGAGCTTATACGCAACATTCGAGACCCGCGCTCAAAAAACAGCCTCTATGGTTTGCTAAATCATACATTAACGCCCATGGGTGGGCGTATATTGCGCAGCAACATCCTCCAGCCTTCAACTCTCAAAGAAGCCTTTTTTGTGCCACGGTACGATGCGTTGTCAGAACTAACGACGGATGAAGATATGTACAGTGAAATACGCAAAGGCAATTCTTACTCACCACCAATATATGTATAAATTAATGCTAATTGAACTTGATCATTATTTAGCATTACGACGTTTCCAAGACATTGAGAAAATATTGACGAAGATCATCTTTGTCTCCAACAAAATATCACTCTACGAGTCTGAACAGGCATTGAATCATATTCTCATGATCAAGCAGTTTCTCGAGTCTGTTCCGGAGATATACTCGGCCTTGACACTTGCTACTAGTCCTTTGCTTTGCAAAATCAGGGATCTGTGCCAGCCAGATATCGCTCTACCAATATTGATGAAAATTTTGGAATCAATAGAGTCAGATGTCACCTTTGCGAAGGCTCCGGTAGAGCTTCGAAATCAAAGGACCTTTGCAGTCAAAGTACGCATGTCTACCAAACAAATCTCGCTCATATAACACCGGTAGCTGGTCAAGTGCTACAGTATCCTGTAAATTTCTCACTGGCTAACCCACAGCTTTCGTAGAACGGTATAAACGGATTACTTGATGTGGCTCGCAAGACCTTCAAAGAAGGCCAGGCTGATATACACAGCCACCACGAAGAGCTTAATAGTAAGTACTAAAATCCACCACATACGATAACATATGTTACTGTTGGTTAGATCATACTTTAGTTCCCCGTTCTGAATGATAACAATCAACATGGGCTGTCACCATTTTTGGTTCTGTTCACTATTTACGCTCGTATGTGCTAAGCTACAATTTTGATCCCATCCGTCTAGGTACGCTAGGAATCAGCTCTGTTCTGAAGTATGACCCGGGGAGGAAATACTGGCTACAGATTCGAGCTGATGAGTTTAAGAACCGGCCAATTCCCGACGGCCTAATTAATTGCGTCAAGAAGAAAAAGGTCATACAGTTTCAGACCTTGCTTCTCCTAAAATTGAACCAAAGGGTTAAAGATTCGGAACAAGAAATCATCATCCAAAGCGATGAGGTCATTCAAGGCTTACTCAACTATTTACGCACGCAAATACCTCGACTTTTTCGGGTGAGTGAGTCAATTGCTCTCCTTGACATGTTAGCATCGTTTGCACAGTTGGTCATAATCAAAGGTTATGTGAAGCCTGAAATCAACGGGACCTTGGCATTAAAGGCGGCTAGACATCCTCTAATGGATTCGGTAAGTAAGAATGTGTTTGTTTAAAACTCTCTTATTATTGATCGCTATGTTAAAAATCAAGTTTTAACAACATTGTCTTTGTAGTCTCTACGCAACTTTGTACCCAACGACTTTTATGCAAGCGATGACTATCACTTCCAGATAGTCACAGGTTGTAACATGAGTGGTAAAAGTACGTACATCCGTTCTGTAGCCCTCCTCCAAATCATGGCACAGATTGGGTGTTTTGTACCAGCTGAATATGCATCATTCCCTATCATACACAGTATATTTGCACGAGTATCCACGGACGATAGTATAGAAGCCAATATGTCGACATTTTCGATGGAAATGCGTGAGATGGCTTATATCCTGAGGTGCGTAGTTTAATGGGTCGCATCTTCACATATGGAGGATGCAGCTGCAGTAAGCCACGCTAATGCATGCCGCTCTTTTAGAAACGTGAATGAAAACAGCATAGCTATCATTGATGAGCTAGGCCGTGGGACTAGTACACGGGACGGATTAGCCATCGCTATAGCTATGGCGGAATCTCTTATCAAAAGTAGAGCTCGAGTATGGTTTGCCACGCACTTTTTGGAGCTCGGTACGTATCATTTCATATTTTATTTCCATGTCTGTTTATCCACGTATGATTGCGATATGGTTGCCCGACTAATACTACCTTACATGGCGATGACGCTTACCGAAGGTGTATGCAGCATTTAAAGGGACTGATCACGTAGAAGAAAACCTAGTTAATCACCTTTACTAACCCCTTTGTGTTGGTTTTTATCGTCATTATAGGTGAGGCATTACAAGACCGGCCAGGCGTTCTCAACTTGCACCTTGCAACGCACACGTCGTCCACAGAAGGGGATGGCACCCAAACAACCACCATGCTGTATCGCGTAGAGTCTGGGGTGGTTATGGACGAACACTACGGTGTACAGCTCGCCAAGGCCATGGGTTTTCCGGAGCAGTTCATTGGTTTTGCTGAAGCTGTGGTACGCGATCTGCAGAAACGCCGAGAAAAATCTAAGAATAACTCCGAAAGCGCAATGATTCTCGCTCGCCGAAGGTTGGTTATGAATTTATTCGAAAGTCTCAAGCAGGCAGTCAATTCTAGGATGGAAGAAGGGGCACTATGGAAGTACCTCGCTAGACTTAAAGAGGAGTTCATCTACCGCATGGATGAACTCCGTGGAAGCGACGCTGGCGCGGAACAGGCTCAAGAAAGCTCTGGCGAGGAGCACAGAAGCTCTAGTGTTACCAGAGCAAGGGAAGAAAGTAGCAGCAACAGTGAAAGCGAAACATAACGAACCAGAGAAAGGGATCAATTAGTACTAACTAGGCCAGTGTTTATTCCATGTCACATAGCTAGCCAAGCTTCTAATACTACCATAGAACGAGAAAACCCCTGTAGCGAGTGGTAAGGTAGCCAGGGTAACTAACAAGCAACCTGCTGGTGACATCACTATAATAAGTATGTAGATTCATACAACGATACATATAAAACATGCTAACTCAAAAGAACCAAACGAACGGAGAAAAGGGAATCAAAGTACTCAATAACTTGACAAAAGAAGATAAACCTGAAATTAAAGTAGCAAAAGAAAGAAAAAACCCCCAAGGGAAAACGACATAAGAGATATCGGCACATGATGGCAACCCCACTTGAGTTAGCTGGAAGTATCAAGTTCACGTTATTTCTTTTGCACCAGAAACGCCACCTCCCTAGTTCTTGACAGCCTCCTTTGTCTGTTGCTGTGATTGGGTTTTCTGTTGCCAGCGGTCACCAGCGGGGAAATCCAGGGTGAGATTTCTCATCTCGATACCCCAGGACGGCCAGATTCCGTCCTTTTCCTCGTTAAAGAAGCCACTAGGAGTATCGTGGCGGTTTAGGGTGATAAGATGGCAGTCATTGCTACGCATACGGGGGATCAGGTGACACCACTCATCTGTGCCGGCGAGTTCGTTGAGCGATCCTTTTCCACTGGGCAACGGAGGTCCGACGATGTCCATGAACCAGTTGAATGGATCGCCGTACTTTGTGTCGAAGGGGAACCGAGGGCAGAAACGCACAGGTGAGAGCGTAGCGTGGAAGAAAGGCTCGGCGACTTCATCGTGTGAGTTGTCGTTCTCAGGGAAGACCTTGACAGTTGTTGCGCCGTTGGGAGTAGTATCCCAGACGAACTTGGCGATGTGCTTTGGAATATTCCAGTCTGTGGAGATGGAGAAAAGTATGGTTAGTCTTACTGTCCCTAGAAGAGAAAGCAGGTATGTTGGACAGGGCGAAGGGTAGAAATGGTTCTAAGTTTTCAGGCGAAATCCAGGCACAGGCTAGGCTGTCATAAGGAAGTTTATGTGCTGATTTGCCACTAGACATATGCATCAACAAGGCCCCCATGCACCAAAACCAGAAAATACAGTACTTGGTCACGTTAAAAGACAGCCCGTCAAAACAACTAAGCACAAAAAAAGAAACGAAGAGCTAGCTAAGCAAGAGGGGAAATCAAGACTTACTTTTACGGCCGTTGAAACAAGTTCTCTCCTGAGAGACGTAGATGTGCGTGATCCGAACACCGGTCTTGATGCGTACCTGGCCATCTTCCTCCTCTAGAGGATACTCAAAGTGGCCTGGCGAGTATAGTAGCTCATCGTATGGGCCAGCTGGACTGCCATCGTAGCGAATGATTATGAGCACTCCCCAGCGTCCGGCGAACTTGCCAGTCTCTTGCGCCGAGGCAAAGCTCGACACGGCTTCCAGAGGGTGGTAGGTCCACGAAGGCAGTCCAGACTTACTGGGCGACGCAGTGTAGCCTAGGAACACATACGCTTGACCTGTCAGTATCCATGGCCCAGGAAGCTCAGCAATGGCTGTGCTAGTGGATGCGGTGGAACAAGCGTCAGACATGGCCAGAGGTAGAAAATGAACAATGAATAGGGATAGAAAGGCAGTTTAGAAGAAGATATAACGATATCTACAGACGGGTAGAAGTAGACAATGGGTATCAGAAGAAGAGACGAACTAGATCCTGAGAGTTAGGGAAAGATGCCTTGAAAACAAGAGACACAGCCTGATGGCCTTGGATGACGGCCCCCGACTTATATATTGTGCAGGTCAGTCTTAGCAAGATCTCAGCTTGTCTGTTCCCCATCACGTTCAATGTCTCCGAGGCAGTAGCAAAGACAACGCCATTCGAAAGCTCGTATCATGCCTTTTGGTCACAGCACATGTTCACACAAGCCACATAATTTGGTGTTCGCCGTGATTGATAATAGCGTCTTCTTACACCCCCTCCCTGATATCCCTTCCAATAGTAGAGTGTGCACTATACCAACTCCCCTCCGTGAACATGGCACAGAAGGTCGACTTAGCCAAACCACTTGACATATCAGAAAGCGCGCATACAGTGGCAATACAGTTGTGTTCTGGTTTCTGTGTTGCTTTTTGTCTTCAATCGAGCTAGACCTGTCTTGTCTTTAGTCTGTAGAGGTATTGGAGAGGGATACACCAAGTAAAAGAACGAACCAGGTCAAACATGAAAGGGAGGGGCGATCAAGCCACAACTTGCACAAACATGAACTAGCGAAATCATGGAGCAAAGACGATTGGACTACTTGAGCATCTAGTGTTCGTTGAGGTTGCTCCTTTCTCTACTTGAACTTGATTAATTAGAGAATATAAAGTTTTTTATGTGCTGAAGCATTTATCCGGAGAAATTCAAGGAGAGGGAAAAGATCAAGGGAACGGCCATCGGATACATCATTTTTCATCAGCCAGGATAATGGTTACGCCACTTGCTTGCAAATTTATGGCACCCTTTGCAACTGTAGAAACTAACGTATCACAAAATTCGACAACTACAAATAGATCCAAATCTTAGTAGGAACGGTAGGAGCGAACTGCCTAGGGTAACTCAAGTAGAAACCGTAGCATTTGGAAGGCATGGGAACAATTATATTGACGTTGTTTACATTTGTTTCGTAGAAAACAAAACTTTAGTGAGATATAGATGGCCAAAGTCTGGATTATGAAGTTGCATACTATGTCAATGAGAGAATTGGAGCTATGCCTAGAGGTAAAACATCGCATCTGCGCATGGAAAAGACGTAATTGTGATAATTCTGATTCTGCAGATCGTGACTGTCGTCAAGTTTTTATCCAAGGTGTGTATGTAAGTATGTACATCTGTATATCAATAGGGCCCATTTTATCTTTACCTTTTTTGGTTCTTGCCGACTGTCATTTTCCTTATCTCTTATCGTGGGCTTGCCCCACGTCGCATCGAAAAAAAAAAAAAAATATCATCGAGGCATGTATTAGTGCAAGTATTATTACGGCATGTAACAACGACATTTTCAACCAACATCACCGCTTTAATCCGACTCCGGCTTTAATCGTACCATCACGTTTCTTTTGTTTGTTTCTTAATATCATTCTTGATCACGTACTGTAGATACCCTGTTACCGATATCTCCTTGATTATCGTTCTTCTTACACAATGTCTACCGTCCTTCCTCCGCCTTCGAAGCGGCAGCGCAGAGAGCATATCGAGCGCACTTCAAAGCAACAGGATGTGACTGCCTCGACCTCCAAAGACATTGGCTCATTCAAAGCGCGCTTTGTTGATGCCGAGGGTGTCCAGCTAGCTGACGTCATCGAAGTTCCTTTGGCCGATGCGAGTGAAAAGAATATCTCCCTGCTTCTGAATACTTTAATGGGACGGGTACGTACCTAATCACTCGCCATAGTTGCTGAATATTTGCTGAAATTGCTCCATTTCTAGGACCGCGAAGAGTTCTTGCCTTACAAGTTCCGCGTACATATCCCCGATTCCGATATCGTCATTGAATCATACCCCGAGGATCTCCTCGGCCTTCTGCAGAGCCATGGCATTGCCAACCCCTTCGAAACTACCATCACTCTAGGTGCCGAGCCTCAAGCCGTTTTCAAAGTCCAGTCCGTTACGCGCATGTCACATCGCATTCCCGGTCACGGCGAAGCTATCTTATGTGCGCAGTTCAGCCCAGCCACTAGTAGCCGCATGGCTACCGGATCTGGTGATAAGACAGCCCGGATATGGGACACCGAGACCGGCACTCCCAAATGGACGTTGTCTGGTCATGACGGTTGGGTATTGTGTGTTGCCTGGTCGCCCGATGGTGAGCGCCTGGCTACCGGAAGCATGGATAAGAGCGTACGCCTATGGGACCCTAAGACTGGCAAGCCAGAGTCTACAAAGCCCTTCACGGGCCATGCTAAATGGGTTACTAGCGTTGCTTGGCAGCCATACCATCTGTGGGACGATGAGGAGGGCCCACGCCTGGCGTCGGCCAGCAAAGACGCTACTATTCGCGTGTGGACCGTTAACAACGGTCGTACTGAGCATGTCCTTTCCGGCCACAAAGACAGTGTGACATGTGTTCGCTGGGGCGGCACCAACCTGGTGTACAGTGCCAGTCACGACAAGGCCGTTAAGGTGTGGGATGCTGCTAAGGGAACGCTTGTACACACACTGAACTCGCATGCTCACTGGGTCAACCACTTGGCCCTGTCAACGGAATTCGTTCTGCGCACAGCGTTTTATGACCACACGCCAACACCACAGACTACCGCGGAGCGCAAGGAGAAGGCCAAAGACAGATTTGAGCGTGCGGCCCGCTTCAAGGGCAAGATTACAGAGAGACTAGCTTCGGCTAGTGATGACTTCACCATGTACCTATGGGACCCCTCACAAGGCACCAAGCCCGTGGCCAGAATGCTGGGACACCAGAAGCAGGTCAACCACGTTACGTTTTCTCCTGATGGCAACATAATTGCTAGTGCCGGTTGGGATAACCACACCAAGTTGTGGAGTGCTAGGTACGTGGAACATATACCCAATATTCATCCCACAACTCAAGTACTTGACTAACATGATAAATCTTAAAACAGAGATGGAAAGTTCATCAACACCCTGCGTGGTCACGTTGCACCAGTATTCCAATGCTCCTTTTCTGCCGACTCGCGCCTCCTAGTCACGGGCTCACGCGACCATACGCTCAAGGTTTGGTCAATGGCTTCGCACAAGATGGCTGCTGACTTGCCTGGTCACCAGGATGATGTCTTTGCTGTGGACTGGAGTCCGGATGGCAAAAAGGTTTGCAGTGGTGGTAAGGATAAGGCGGTGCGGGTGTGGTGCAACTAGACAATCACGGATTAGGAGCTGGGAGGGCCCTTCTAGATCCTCATACTCTCACTAACACGAGGGACTATATGGATACATATGAGGGATCAAAAGAAGGGGTTTCTCCTCTGCTGGAATATAGTCGCATATAACGAAGATGCGAACAAAAGATATGAAAAAGGAGAAAAGCGAGAATCATGATTTCTGCATTTGTTTTTTTTTGGTTTATTCCTGCTTGCATATAGACGGACGGCTACAATATCATATACTACTATGAACTATAAACGTAAGTATAGGCATCACTGAGTGATATGAAAAGAAGCAGTTAGTTGATTTAGCCTGAGAAACGTGCTATTCATTTGTGTTCTCGTAAACATCACTGCATCACATATCTATCGATGACCCTCGCAAGCATTTAGAAATCCTAAAGGAAGATAATGTGTTTCTTCCTCTGTCCTTTCAAGAGTCCGGAAGAAACGGAATGAAGTCTTTTCTTGACTTGGGGCCATGGCTTCAAGGACGCTTGGCTCTACCTTTCGATGCTTTCCATGTTCTGGGCAGCCTTGATTTCCAACCCTCAGTATATTTCTTATGGCCTTCGTTTGATTATTACGACGAGAGGGGCAAAAACAAAAAGTTGGACATGAATTTGAAACTATAATTCCTGTAGGATACTCACAGGCTTAGCTAGTCCCTCAAAGGTATCTTGGTTTTGAATAGGATAACTTAAAATGTAATATCACAAGGTCCATATAGGATTGCCTTTGATGAAAGAGGTAAACGATGTGTTTGTTGCAATCGAGACCTAGACTAACTTGACGATTACAGACTGATATCACGATGGTCATATTAGGTTTTAATAGTGCCCAATAATACCCGCCTAATAAGGCTTATATAGCACAACTGATCATATAGGCCAAGTCGCCATTTCCCTTCCTTGCGCCTTTGGGACACTTCTTTCTCCCCCTTGTGTTTTCAAAGTACAGCTAAGGATAAATGAAAAAGCTCAGAATTCGATTCCAAGGCTGCGTTCATGGCATTAATACGAAGTGTCTTCTTGTTGTCTGTATCAAAATTCCTGGAGACAGCGGCGGTTTCAACAAGAAAGCTTGTTTGAGACGATAGTCAAGCTAGGGAACGGGAGAATAGTCATGATCTATATTACTTTTTAAGGTTGGCAATCAAGCGAGTCGTAATAGAACTATTTTAGGGACGATATAGAAGCTTGATACAACTCAACATAGGGAAAGTAAGGGATGGTCTTGTTAAGCTTGGGTTTCTTCTGTATCACCAAAAGCATGTGAAGGGGGAAATTTGTGTCTTATAGTGGAAACTATCATCTCATATTGATTTCTTTATTGACATCAAGCAATAAGCAACTGTCGAATATGTACCTTTCTACTGTTGTATCTCAATTTCTTCTCTTTTGCTGTAGACTTCATCTTCACATTGACTGAGGGTTGGGTAGTAGCACGATTAATCACAATAATCCTCTCATATTCTGGGTAGCAGGCTTGTTGCTGTGATATAAGTAACAACCAAGTAGCAATTCCCCATCTATGATGTGATGCTAAGGCGCAGACTTGCTTTGACCCTTACTATGATGTCGTATTTAGGTGTGTACTTACTCTACTTTTTTCTTTGAAGCCAATGACACCTTGCCATGGGTCAAGACAGCCCCTGGTCGGTATCAAAACATCGGTAGCGACATGTCCCGATCGCAGAAAGAGACAAGCTAGATAGACAGACAAGACGAAAAAAAAAAGAGCAGTGAAGAACCAGCTGATGATATAGTGCTTCGGCTTGAGCAAGTTTGGCTCGCCTCTTGTGGCAATGATGCGTTACTTGGTTTGTCATCTGTACTCTGTATCTTTGTATCCATACTCTTGGTCCTGGTGGAAAACAGAACAGCATGTGAGAGAAAACCGAGACTACCAATATCTCGTGTGGATAAAGCTGGACACGAAGACCAAGTCCCCAGCAGCAAAATAGAGTAGCAATGGTGCTGAATCTGCTACTGGAACAGGAACCTCCATTTAGCTATCAGCTCCGTTGGTAACTACGATTACAGTATAAAGAGACCTTCTTAACGAAGGGGGTGGGGTGTGTCGATGGGTTCATAGAAAAGACAGATAATGAAGAAGAAGAAAAAGAGAAAGAGAAATCAGGGTTGATTGCTCGCCGGGGGCACAAACTAAGTTGAAGTTAGATGTGCATAATGCGTTTCTAAAAAGCAGAAAGCTAATGAGCAATGGGGCAGACAAGGCTAACTAGCTTCGATACTCGATACTTCGAGAACCCTGTTGTTTCTAAATGGAGATTAAGAAGAACAAGGCAAAAAGCAAGTTTAAATCGTCATCACGAACACAAGTAGTAAGAGAACAAGGCCATATTATATGGTTTGTTAGGGTAGTTCCAGTCCAGACAGTTCATGTTTTGTGTCCCCTGATTTTATCCTCGATATCATTGTATGATTCTTGCGGAAAAAAAGAAAAACCATAGAAGAGAGTAGAGGATAATTGCCACGAATAAGAAAATCACGGAGAACAACGATATTAACCCGAGGCTATTCTTTGACTCTTGTTGTGGCACAGTGACACGATCAACTAACATCTTGGAACAGAAGAAAGACAAGCACGCCCTTGCGGGTTTTTTGATATGATTAAAGAGCCTATAAATCTGTTAAATTTGACGGCTGTCAGTGGTAGGTAGCACGTAATTCGGTCTTTTCATCCCTCCGTAGGTATTTATCTGGGCTATTTCTTCATAGCTTTTTTGCTTTCTCGCTTCAGACTTGTCCCTGTGTTCTAGGCTTTGATTTCGTTTCCCCTGGTTCTTTATCTATGGCCTTGTATTTATGCGTGCTTGAAAGAACATGTTGTAGCAAACAAATGTAAAATTTGTCTTCAACTTTGCTCACTTGAACAAGGGTTAGTTTAGGATGACGAAGTTTACAATTACGCTGCTTTGCGTAACTTCCAATAGACAGCTGGTATAAAGTCGTAAATTGTGGTTTTTGGAGGAATATTCCAGATCTGATATTTCTTTGTTCTTCATGTACATGTCTTGCTGCTACCTTTCAAACTTCTAGATTCAGACCGTTTCTTTTTTTGTCGGATGAAGTCGTTTTCTTTGGTGTGTTTGGCGTCGTATATTCCCTTTTTTTTTTCCTTGTGAATGATGCTCGTTCTGATCTTCTAATGGCCGATTCTTTGACGTTTCAGAGAGCCTAAGCGCATTGACTTTGACGTCAAAAAACCGAGACAAGGGCGGTAATTTTTTTGCTGGACCGGCAGTTCTAGTTCTTTTTCTACACATAGCATAGAGTGAATAAATATAGTGTATTTTTCTACATTATATTTTCGGACATCTTCAAGACGAAATCGAAGAGGTAGAACTACAACTACATGTACAAATATCGTGATTACCAATTGCCGCCCTGGACATTATTTTAGTCCGAAGAACAATGGAAGGTGCCACAGATATCGAATACTCTTTAGTCTCAAGTCCTTGTACAACAATGTATTGTATTTATATAGCAACAACTACATTCAATTAATTAGTTATGGCTGTATCCTTTTTCAACTTGCACTTCATTTCTGGACCAGAAAAACAAGTTTAACCTTCTTTAACTAGTCCAAAGCCGGGGCATGAAAGGCGCTAAATTAAGTGAGCTAAACTATATCAGCCGCTACTGATGCAACTGCATGATAGCCTTTTAACGAGGTTGTTCAGTGATTTTCGCTTCGCCCATGGTTCAGAATTGTTTCTTGGGAAGCAAATAAAGCAGCCTTGAATAGAAATAGCAAGTATGAATTACTATCTGTGTTTTGCGAAGAACGAGAAACATCTATAAAGAAAAGAAAGCGGCCGTATTGATGTAAGTTAGTAGCATCAAGCTTTTTTTTTCCATTTCAGCTGGCTACAGAAAAACGAGAGAGAGAGGAAAAATAAGAATAAAAGGTACCGCGGTTTTGATAGTAATTCCGCCGATTTCTTGGATCATCTCGGCATCCTGCGAACCAAGCTTAGTACACTTTTGGTCGGGCAGGAAGATGCCAACGATTGAATTTCTACATTGTTAATATCTTGGCTCCTTGTTTATCTGAGCTGTTGATTTAGTCTTGTCTTCTCATGAAATAAATCAGCTGGTTCATTCATCTCTGTGCATATCTCGAAGATGTTTGGTTCTGCTAGGTACGCTTGCCTCATATCTTTGCTTGCGAGCTGCATATGTTGTCAAATGCTTGGTGAGGCTTATAAGTACGTTTAGTTAGTACTATAGTTTTAGGACTAGTGAGAAACAGAGTGAGAAGACAAACAAACCCCGTTTACGACACGAAATACAATGTATAGTAGAAGAAACATATAAACTTACTGACCACCAACGCCGCAATATAAAGACGCTCTATGGATATGCAGATGCTCCTAGACAGCGGGATTTTCAAACCCTCACAAGAACATCACTGATTATTGTGTTGTAAACGCAAACACCTCCTGCCATTCCAATGCCTTGGTGATAGTTCCCCTAGTTTGTGTTATCGTATGTTTGTGTATGAGCTTCTCTTCTTTTTCTGCGACAGGTACGTCCATCACATCACACGCCAACAATGAAGAGTAGGGTTATAACAGATAATGGTTTGTCGGTTATTGCCAACAGCACTTTTAACGACCCACTAGGGTCGGATCCACGTGATCCACATAAAGACGTAAAATGAGAAATAAATAAATATTGCCAACAACATGGCTTTCCAGGAGCATGGCATGGCAGCGGCGTGGCCTTGGGCGGCCAGATCAAACGACTGGTCAGTCCAGTCATATAAGTTATTCATGTAATAGCAGCAGTTTTAATAGCTACAAGGGGTTAAGGCCCATAGCGTTATGCCAAGAGACCGCTATAGACGTACTCACAGCTGTTCAGATAGCGTGCATGATAACTCTAAAAAAGAGCAACATGATCGAACATATTGACCCCTCGGCTGTTTTCTATTTGGTTTCCGGTAGGGTTGTCAAACTTAAGCTAACAGACTACTTGCTCACGTATCTGACAGGGTTTATGGTACTCTTTTCCTTTCCGTTCTATTTTGTTGGTCTATGCTCTGTTCTGGGTTACGAGAGAAGTAGAGGGCATACTATCGTACCAGTCATTATAAGAGGACTCTTTAGGCTCCAAGGACTTTGATTTGAGAGCAGCACAAACAACGAGCCAGGGCCCCGCGTCTCACATCTGGCTGAGATCTAACTAGATAACTAGGGACTAGGCCTAGAAACAGCCGTGCCCGGTGACATTTGTAGCTGTTTTGGGCAAGCAGATAGACGGGGCGCTGCCTGATTGAGAACCAGTGCCGGTAAGAGGAGCCTTCAATGTTGTAATGGTACTAGAAGTTTAGTAGAAGTAGCCGGTTTAATGTGAATAGAGGTAATATCAGCAGCAGGACCGCCCATAATCCACAAACACGCGTGGGTCCGAGTTGTAGACGCAGCCTGACATTAAACGGTAGCAGATTGGGAGATGGAGGGGAGGGGTCCTACAGGGCTATTTAGCGGCGGTGCGGCACGGATAGCGCTGTGAATTCAGGGCTCGCAGCGACATACATAGTGTGTAGGCCTCTGTATTTTGGCATTGCTTTAGGGGCCTCTTAAAAACAGGGTCTCTGTGTGTGTAAGACAAGCCTCTATAGATTGACACCCTCAGTAAAAAGCCTAGCAGCGAATTATTCAAGGGCCAATGTTTGCCTACGTGATCATCTACTCTCAGTCTTACAGAAGCCGTCCGTGCAGTTTATGGGCTTGTTTCTCTCTATTTTTGCCAAAGAGAAAACGGAGCTTCAGCCAACTTTCATATAACTTGTAACATCGCCGCCACTCTCAAACCTCTTCCTGTAATGCTTCTTTTTCTTCTTTTCTTTTCTTCCTTTTTTCCTTTTCCTTCCCGTTCTTCCTTCTTGTTCTGGAACTGCTAGCCTTTGGGTATAAACCACTTTCTTTTTTTTTTCTTCTTTTTTTTTTTTTGTTCCATGTTCTATCTGGACTCGAAGCTTGTTTCGAGTCTCACGATCTTCTCTGCCTAGTCTGAGCCAGCCCAAGCTAGATCTTGGAATCGTTTGTCATTGCTTTTACTGCTATCATTACTATTACTCTTTATTTACTCTTCTTCCGTTCCTTGACCTACCTATTTTTCTGCTTCTTTTTTAGTTTCTAATACTTACTTCGGCCTCTATATCGACCAATCCATTATCATCTTCTCTATTATTATCATCGGTTTTCCATATGCCCCGGCGGCCTCATTAACTTGTATAAACTCAACAAATACCTATATTATTACTACCGAATAAACAAGACAATACCTACTTTCGACTCTGCTCCCAACAAAAGTCACTCTATCTACTAGGCTTCCGTCTCGCTTCATGGCTCAAGAGCTGATATATTTGAAGACGCCTACCTCTTCAAATCTCTCCTGTTGTTTCAGTATTTCGGTTGCCTTGTCTTAGCCCTACACAGAATCTTAATCTTCCAATGGCCGACTCTGCTGCTGCGGCAGGACGGCCGGCTCCGTCGAGCTCGGTGCAGGCGGCGCTAGACCGCGCGGCCGACCAGCTTGTAGCAATCACCGAGTCTTATCGCACCCAGTTCCAGCAGCGCGAGAAGCAACGGAAAGACAACCTAGCGGCCGGTAGACGCAAGATAGAGAAGCGCTCCAAGCGGAGATCCCGCCGAGTGTCTTCGTCGATGCAGGGCAGCGGCAACCACCTGGGCGTAAGCTCTAGTGCGCGTGATAGCCTACACGCACCGTCTCCTCGCTTCTTCCAACGGCTGTCGCGCAAGTCGAACGCTTCACTAACATCTCTGGGGTCGTCTCTGGCATCACCGCTTCCTATCCAGACACAGAGTTTGCCATCATCTCGACTGGCCTCACAAGGTTCGTCTACAGACAAGACAGCCTCTCTGCTTCTATCGCCAACAATATCCGAGGTCTCGCGCGCGGATAGAGACAGCACCTCAACGGCGGCATTGGGCAAGGAGACAGGCTTACGGCCTCGTCCCACTGCCACAGTGACCGTTCCGTCTCCCGCCGTACCTTCCCGGCCACCACCTGCCTACGAACCATATAAGAGCCCAACAGAGCCTACAGCTATCGCCACAGCCACCATGACAGCACTGGCTACCGATCTAGACCAACCGGCACTAGGTTATTTGACATCCTCGCACTTCCGCGCTGCCGAGACAGCGCCGCTAACGCCCAGTTCCAACACCATGGCGCAAACGGTTACACAGACCATAACACAAACAGTTACACATCAACAGCGCCACCGATCATGGCTGCGCTCGCCTTCGTCCATGTCGGGTTCATCGTTTGCCTCATCGGCAGACTTCCGTCCGCGCAGTGGCGAGAGCAGCGTAATGAGCAACGGACTGGGTGTGCCGCCATGGCATCAAAACAAGATGCGCAACTCCGGGCGCGTATCACTCATCCCGGCACGGCCAGTGCGTAACAGGGACTCCAACGACGTTTCGCCCATCTCGCCAACCTCGGAGTCACTCCTGTCGCCCTTGATGCGTCTGGGTCGCCGCGGATCGTCGGTGCTGTCTCCGCTCCATGACCAGCCGATCTTCGAGTCGGCGTTGGAGAAGATTCCCGACGCACCAGTGGTTTCTGTTGTCAAGCCGGTCTATCCTAGCCCGAGCCCTCCGCCGGCCGCTGCTGCCACGGATCGCTCGTTCAATGCTTCGCCGGTTGCGCGTATGCTTCACGATATCCCAATTCAGCAGCGCAAAGTTACACTATCGACGACCATCACGCAGACTTATACTAGAGCCGATCAACCAGCTGCCGCCTATGTCCACGATAACGACGATCCCGAGTTCAGCTCACCACTCGACAAGTTCTCGTCGGTGCGCGAGTTCTTCTTCGGCGCAGTGCTGTGTTGCGCGCCGCTTCTAACCTTCACTGGTCTTTCGCAGGCCTTGGCGCCGACTCAGATCATCGGCTCGCATCACATGGGCTTTGCCGCCTGGTTTGCTGCTGCTTATTCGCTGTCTGTCGGTGCCTTCTCGCTGCCGGCCGCACGTCTGGCAACTATCATCGGCCATCGCAAGACCTTTCTGTGCGGTGTCTGCTGGTATGCGCTATGGAACATCATGGCCGGCCTGGGTGGTCTAGTCGGCGATGGCGACGGCGTTATCGGTGGTGTCTCGTACTACGGCTTCTGCCGTATCATGGAGGGCATGGGCCCGTCGGCCGCTCTCACTGCTTCTATATCTATGATTGTCATGTACTATCCTCCTGGCATCCGACGCAACGTGACCATGGGCTTCTTCAGCGCTGCTATCCCTGTAGGCCTGATCTTCGGCTCTTTGCTAACTGGTATCGCCTTCAAGTTCTCCTTCTTCGGTACTGCCTTTATGGGCGTAGCCTTCATGTCCTTGAGTGCCGCTCTAGTTGGCTACTTTGTCATCCCTATCCCGCCGCCAACTAAAGAGCCCATGACTCTCGGCAGCTCTGAGGCCATTGCTCGTTCATTCAAGGGGCGCGTCCTGTCATTTTGCCACCGTATGGATGCCTTGGGTTGCTTCCTCGGCATCGGTGGTTATGCTCTGCTGCTGCTAACTTGGGAGCAGGGTGTCGTTGTCGGATTCCGTACTTTCTACGTGTACTTTATGCTGATTGTCGGAGTGCTCATGAAGATTGGCTTTGTCTTCCACCAAATCGCCATTTCCCAACACCCGCTTCTACCCATTCACGAGATCGGCGCCGTGACCGCTGTCTTACTAGTCTGCTTAGCCGCTGCTTGGTGGTCCTTTGGCATCTGGATCTTCTACTTTGTCGAATATATGATCAAGTGGCAGGACTATGCCGCGCTATTCACTGGCGCGTCGATGGCCCCGGCTCCGGTTGTCGGCACCGTTACTGCCTTGGTCACTGCTGTGTTTTTGCGTTGCCGAACCGGCTATCTAGTTCTCTTCCTGTCCATCCTGGCTATCCTCACCAGTTCTGCCGTCCTGGCCACTGCCGGCATTCACCAGTCATACTTCCAGAACCCTATGATCAGCGTGCTGCTTATCGCCGCTGGCGTCCCGGCCCTTAGCAACGCCTCGCCCTTTCTGGTATTTGCTACCGTTCCCTTCAAGGCTAGAAGCATTGCCTCTGGACTTGTCATTACAGCCGCTTTCTCTTCTATTGGAACCGCCATGGCTGTCGCTGGAACTATCGAACTCAACGTCGTGCGTATTCCCGGCGCTGACCGCTTCCAGTCCTTCAAGCATGCCGTCTACTTTGGCACTGGCATGGCGTCTCTCAGTGCCTTCATTGCTCTGGTCTTCACTATCGTACATTTCTTCCGCGGCCGCCGTACGGATAAGCAAGTCCACGAAGAAGATATCAAGTCCCAGTGGATCGAGCCGGCTGTCGACTCTAAGATTCGCGAGAAGGCTTTGGCTATCTAGATCCGGATTTGAGGCCGTATTTATAGCCGGATTCTCAAAAACGCTTGTCTCAAGACTTACTTCATGATTGCCAGGCTTTGATGCGCAATTTCTGAGTTATGATGCTTCTCGGGGAAAAAAGGAGGGGCTTCTTTGGTGTTTCGGCGTTATCACTTCATTTAATTTCCATTTATCTTTGCTTGTCTTCATCATGTCTTTCTTTCTTTTTCTCTTGCTTTTAATTAACTTGAAGTGGAGAGCCAAGACAAGAAGACGACTCATCTTTTTTGTTTTTTTTTGTCATACAAAAGCTTCTTGTACATAATATTAGGGTTAAGTAGGCGACTGTTCAGGGTTAGTGTAGCGCCTTGCCTGACAATTTGAACGTCGTATTTAATATGGATAATTGATAACCATGAGCAACCAACTGCAACTTTGTGATCTCTCTTGTTTGTTTCATGTTTTTGATTTCGTTCTAACCAGAAATACCTCAAAGTAATTGCTAAAAAATCCCGAGTTCATGGTTTGAGTCATAGATTGACCAACATTTTATAATGGACGCAATGTTGGTTAGGCTTGTCATAGCTTGTAGGAGAATAAAGAGATTAGAGAAATTTCGTCTTTTATGAAATATGGTATTTTTTAACATGTCATGTCCCGAGAGTATGGCAGAAAACATAGAAAGAGCATCCTCATAGAATAGTCTTGGTGTAACTTTGATATGACAAGTAGTCCCGTTAAGCCAAACAATGCCTCTGTTTTGTTTTTTTTAATTTCAAGTTTTGAAGAATGAGCGTTTTCCCACTTCTCAGGTAATCCATATGCAAACGGTATAAATAAAACAAGGCCCCGAAACAACGTGACAAAAAGAAGATGGTAGTAAAGTGAACAGTTCGAAGACAAGGAGAAGAAGAGTATGTGATAAGCCATTCAAAAAAGAAGAAAAAAAGGATAGCGAAAGAGGACAAAATATGAGTGAGGTAACGCCGTTGACCCAAGTAAGAAATAAAAAGAGAGGCAGGTAGGTGAGTTGTAATGGAGTGGGAGGAAGATGGGGATAAGATAGGACTGAAAAGTGACACAGAAAGGCCAACATCAATCAGTGTATCCCATACTCGTCGTTGTTCTTCTTATTCTGGTCTTTATCAGAAAATAAGAAGGCCATAGCTTCGTTCGGAGTAAACAATGCCCAGCGGATAAAGAGGACAAGTTGATGGGCTAGACGAGAACAACGAATGGGCGTGGGTTTCCTGTCTCTTCTCTTTTTGTTGGCAAAGATCCAGGGACGCGAAGATTTAGAGACTGGTAAAGGAGAAAGAAAGAGAGGAAAGACACCAAACACTGTTGCTCTTCTTATTTACCGGCCACCACGGCTGAAGCCACCACGACCACGGCCAGCACCACCTCTGGAGAAACCACCGCTGCCGCCACGAGGGGCGCCACCACGGCCACCACCGAAGCCACCGCGGCCACCACCACGGCTGAAACCACCACCGGAGCCGCCACGGCCTCCAAAGCCACCACGACCACCGCGAGCGCCAAACCCGCCACGACCGCCACGGCCACCGGGACCGCCAGCACCGCCGCGCGAGGGCTTCTTGACTTTAGGAAGACCAGCCAGGGGCTTGGGCTTGGGTAGGAAGCGTTCCATGGGCATCAGCTTTTCGCCGGAGATGTAGAACTTGTCGCCAGGCTTGAAAGAAGAAGCCTTGATGCCCTCAGTGGGACGGATGGTGAAGTAAACTTGGTTGATGGGACCAAGGATTTCGTCGATCTTGCCGATGGAAGTCTTGTTTTCGAGGAACATCTGGGCGTTGAACTGAGGCACCTTGGGGTTGGTCGACTCGCAGACCATCTCTTCCTCGCAGGCGTGCAGGAAGGTGCCTATCTCTATATCAAGGGGACAGGGCAATGTTAGAAAAGTTGTCTTGAAGATGAACGAAGGCTCGAAGTAGTAATGAGTAAGCACGGGAATGTCAAGATTGTGTAGAACGTACCGACAACGGTTGCGGGGGGACCCTCTTCACGGCGCTGGAAGCCACCACGGCCTAATAAGCAATTCTAGTTAGCAAACTGATTTATCGTATTAAAAAGGGAACAGCAAGCTCAATCTACAGCTCAAATCGCTTGCGAAGCAACCTTGAGCTTGTAGATGTTCGGATAGATGTCTCTTACCACCACCACCACCACGACCACCGAAACCACCGCTACCACCACGGCCGCGACCACCGCCTCTGAAAGACATTATGTGCTGATTAGAAAGAATGCGTCGAGTAGATAGAAAGTGAATTACTGAGACGAGATTGGCCCGTCGCAAGAAAAAACTGTTGGTGAAGGCCTCGACGTGCAAATTTGCTGTTTCGTTAGAATTAGAAAAAAAAAACAGGACGATAAAATCCGCTACTAGGTGATAAAAAAAATCGAGGGTTGTCGCATTGTCGCTGGAAAATTTCCCAAAGGCGGTGGAGAGTGGGGCCGTTTGCTGGCCATCGCACGACGCTCATTGGTGCGATAAGCGCCACAATATGTTGGAAAACGCCACATGTCGCTTAGCGTATCTGGTAGCTGGTAACACGACGCCACATGTCGTCCAGAGCCTGGATGCTCTCTATTTTGATAATTTTGACCCTTGCCTGCCAATGGACTAGTCGACATGGCCTTGAGATGGATCAGGCCTGTCGCCCGTATAGATGTCTACACTGCATGCTGTCAAGGTGTCAGTAGAGGAAGAGGAATCACCGTTGTTGCAGCTATTCTTTGTAATGAAAGATGTGAAGCGAGAGCCATGCCAACATGCAATGCAGTTGCTCGTTCTAGTCGTAAGATTGTCTGTGTTAAGAGTCAATCAAGAGCCACAACATCGATAAGTCTGCATGGCTGCTTATCAGCTATGGGCGATTGACGAATTAAGAAAAAGCAATGCATAAGCCTCTGTTTTAAAGTAGAGAAGGCTTGCTTTGTGGTAGAGATGCTCAATGTAGGCTTCATATTCTGAGTCACCGGCAAATTCTACGGCGCAAAGCAGTTTCCAGGTAAAACGAAGCGGTTTGAAGCTTATTAAGGTGGGATCAGGTTTTCCCCGCCAAAACGCCTAAGTTTCGCTCCTTCCAAGGCCTATTTTGCGTATTGTCAAGTGTGCATTGGTGGGGTTCAACTCTGTATTAGAGATTCTGCATACAAAGAACATTGGCTCGGCCACTATACAAAATAAACAGAAGGCATGCCTGCTAGACTCAACTGAAATTGGTAGTAACGATTTTTCCTCAGTTCCTCTTCTTCGCTTCTTTATTTTCCCCGGAGTTGAAGAATAATCATTCCTCCTTCACACAAACATCGCCAACTGGCCACCGTTTTTATTCTTGCGACTACAAATTCCGACGAAGCGATTCACGATGGACCCCGCGAAGGCTGTCGAGGCCGTCACTGAGGCCGTCAAGAAGGTCTCAGTGAAGGGCGATAAACCCAAACAGCAGCAGCAGAAGACCGAGAAGAAGTCGAAGAAGACATCTGCCGGCGCTGGCGGCGACTCTGCTGGCCCGCTGGAGTTGAGCCCGGCTGCGGAATTCCTGGCCTCGCGTCTGGCTCTTTTTGACCGTCTCAAGAAACAGTTCGATGAGGAGATCGCCCAAAAGCCCCGTACACCCATCACCATCACTATGCCAGACGGCTCGGCACGTGAGGGCACGGCCTGGGAAACCACCCCTGCCGAGATTGCTAAGAGCATTAGCAACTCACTGCTAAAGCGTACCGTTGTCGCTCGTCTGGACGGCGACAAGGAGCAACTTTGGGATCTTGAGCGTCCCCTAGAGCGCAGCTGCAAGCTGGAGCTTCTTACTTTCGACGACGAACAGTATGTATCATTATCACACTATATCAGGCGTCTCTTTTCCTATCTATAGGCAACATAAACATATGCTGACATCTAGCGTTAATGTAGGGGCCAGTTCGTTTTCTGGCACTCGAGTGCTCACATTCTAGGCGAGGCCTGTGAGAGGAGATTTGGCTGCTCCCTATGCATCGGTCCCCCCGTCGACAACGGTTTCTACTATGAAATGGCCCTTCCCAATAACGCTGCCGTTTCTGACGCCGACTTTAAGCCTCTGGAGACCATTGTTAGCTCCATTGTCAAAGAAAAACAGAAATTCGAGCGCCTAGAGATGTCCAAGGAGCATCTTCTAGAAATGGTGTGCATCTAATACCCCCGGCCCAACTATCTGCGTCATCTAACAATTTCCACAGTTCGCGTACAACAAGTACAAGCAACACATAATACAGGTAAACTTCTTGAAAGTCAAAAGTGCTTCAGTCTCACATTCACATGCTAATACTCAGTTCTTAGGACAAAATTCCTGACGGTATGAACCTAGTTTCGTGATATATCGCATGGACATATTTGGCTTACATATTATAGGAACTCGCACCACTGTTTACCGCAACGGTCCCTTGATCGATTTGTGTCGTGGTCCCCACGTTCCTGGTAGGACATCATACACTTTAATATAGACCAGGGGAAGCATGCTAATTCACGTACTAGATACCTCCCGTATTGAGGCCTTCGCTGTCATGAAGTCGTCCGCTTCTTACTTCCTGGGTGACCAGGCTAACGACAGTCTACAGCGTGTCTACGGTGTTTCGTTCCCCGAGTAAGCCTCAAGCACAACTAAGGAAGCAAATATTATCCCTACTAACAACTCAAATAGCAAGAAGCGCATGACTGAGCACAAGAAATTCCTAGAGGAAGCTGCCAAGCGTGATCACCGTAGAATCGGCAAGGAGCAAGAGCTGTTCCTGTTCCATGAGTGGTCTCCCGGCTCTGCTTTCTGGTTGCCCCATGGTGCTAGAATCTACAATACTCTCCTTACCTACCTCAAAGACCAATATTGGAAGCGCGGTTATGAGGAGGTCATCACTCCTAACCTGTTCAACTCTGATCTTTGGAGACAATCGGGTCACTGGCAATACTACAAGGACGACATGTTCCTTGTTGATGTCGACAAGACCCAGTTTGCCCTGAAGCCCATGAACTGCCCTTCACACGCCCTGAGTAAGTCTATTTAGGCTCTATTTACTCGTCATATGCTAACTAGAATATACAGTGTTTGGTCACCGTGAACGTAGTCACCGTGAGCTGCCGTGGCGAGTTGCCGATTTCGGTGTTCTTCATCGTAATGAGGCTTCCGGTGCCCTCAGCGGGCTGACTCGTGTTCGCCGCTTCCAGCAGGACGATGCCCACATTTTCTGCCGTGAGGATCAAATCAAGTCCGAGATTTCTCAGCTATTTGACTTCTTCTCTGACATGTATGGTCTGCGTAAGTTAACACTAAAGCCATTTGCTTTGTGCTTGATATATTCATGCTAACATCTCCGAACAGTGGGATTTACCTTCAAGCTGAATCTATCTACCCGGCCTGAAAAGTATCTTGGTGAGATCACTACTGTAAGTATACCTTATTATCTGTTTTTGACTACCTTGTGCTAACTCTTTACAGTGGGATCGTGCCGAGTCTATGCTCAAGGAGGCCCTTGATGAGTTCTGCGCTTCTCAGCAGTCTACATGGGTTCTGAATGAAGGTGACGGTGCCTTCTATGGTCCCAAGATCGATATACAGGTCTTTGACTGTAAGTCAACCCCACCATAGCATAGCCATAAACGACATACTAACGTTTCACGTATCATAGCGCTCAAGCGTGCCTGGCAGACTGCCACTATTCAGTAAGTCTCTATCATATTATACCAGTCCTTAAAAGACATATCATAACCTTTATCTCTTACAGGCTAGATTTCATGAACCCCGTCAACTTCAACCTAGAGTACCACACTGATGCCAAGGTTGAGGATGTTGGTGCTGAGAAGGCTGCCAAGGATAAGGAAGCCCCATCTTCTGCTCCTGCTGCCGTTCCCGCCGCCACTGCCGCGCCTGCTACAGGGGGAGCTGCCCCCGCCGAGGGCGAAAAAGAGAAGGCCGAGACCAAGAAGTGGGCATTCCGCAAGGGCCTATCACCTGGTTGTGCTCGTCCTGTAATGATTCACCGTGCCATGGCTGGTTCCATTGAGGTAAGATGACACCAAGCATTTGTCTCCATGGTCACTATAGCTAACGTCTTCTAGCGTTTCACTGGTATTCTATGCGAGCATTTCGCTGGAAAGTGGCCCTTCTGGCTGTCACCTCGCCAAATCGTAAGTAATAACCCGCAGTTAACCCTAACACAATGCAAAATGTCTAACACTTTTTGCAGATGGTCATTCCTGTTGGTAAAGGCTTTTATGACTACGCTGAGGAAGTTCGGAAGATCTTCCATGACGCCAAGACCTTTGTCGATGTCGATGTGTCTGGTGAGACTCTACAGAAGAAGGTGCGCAAGGCCCAGCTTGCCCAGTACAACTTCATCTTCATCGTCGGCGATGAAGAGATGCGTGGCCGCCAGGTCAACGTGCGTTACCGTGACGACACCTCGGCCCAAGATCGTGGAAAGCCTGTGGGTATTGATGATGCTGTTGCTAAGCTGGCTATCCTACGTGAAGACCGTGGCATGTATAATCCCTTCGCCGAAAAGAAGTCTGAGGAGCCCGCTGCTAGTGTTGCGTAAGCAATGGTATAACACTTCATCAATTTGAGAAACCACTTGACTATGTATTTGGGAATTAGGATTTAAGCTACAAAAATGAAATTACTAGAAATACCAAGGACTCGACCAGCCAGGAAACCTCAAATACGTTCTCGATCATGCCGTTCTACGTGTGAATCAAGAGATGTAGTAGATGCCAAAGGTAACCGCACCATTGAAACTTCATCAGCTGAGCTGCTGTTCCTTTGTCCCCTCCATCTCAATAAAGACGTTGTACTGATCCAAGCATCCGCTCTTGCTGGTTTCGTGACATGACTGACTTCCTCTAGGCCAAACTGTTCCTTGCCATCTATACCCATATATATGCCAAAGGCAAACTGTTTCATATCAATATCAGCCTTGCTAACAGACTCCATGCCGGTGTTCATAGCAGTGTATGCAAGGGTAGAGCCAAGAGTGTTGGCGAATCTGGGGAGGCAGATGGACACGCTGAGTGTATAGACACAAGCCAGTACGATAATGTTGAAGGCAAGAATGGAAATACTGATGTAGAATGCAGTTCGGTCAAAGGTGATTCGGCGAACCTCGACAAACTTGTAGCCAGTAACATTGTAGGGTTCGACTTTGTTCAACATGTCGGCGGTCAAGGCGGCGAAAGAGGAGTAAAATGACTTGAAGGCGACTTCGAAGCTCGACTTGATGATGGATCCAGATGGGATTGGAGAATCGAAGTCAAAGATTTCCGGGTGAGAGTAGTAATCAAGGTTGGCTGCCATCAGTTCGCCTATACAGGTAGTGGGATAACTTTGGTTTCGTGGAGTCCCATCCATGATGAGATTTGATGTCGAGTTCCAAATCAAGTCCATCATGGTTCGATTTTCGGCAGTGATCAAGGGGTTCTGATCCTGGATGGTATCGTATTCTTGGACGTGGCCTGAGTTGTCTACAATGACATTGTATATTCCTGATGAGATATATGGTCGACAAGGCATCAAAACGTTACTATCTATCGTGCTATTGACGGCGGTTCCATTTGAAGCGAGATCTTGATGCCACTTGGCCCAAGTAAATATTTGTGCATGGCATTCGTTTGTGGGATTGATTAGAAAGCCCTCGTATGAAGACCGATCTGCATAAGCTCGTTGTCGAACATCGTTCATCCCACTTGTCCACCACACCAATGACATGACAGGTAGTGTCCAGTTCTGGGTGCAGGCAGGTCCCAGAACATCGTCTTCGGGCAGTGTCATTTGGAGAGCACCGCGTGCTAGGCTGGAGGAGTTGGTGATCGTGGAACTACATCCAGGGTTGAATCTAAAGCCCGTGGTGGTAATGCTGTATTTGCCAACAGTACCACTATCTGGGAGAGATGATGGTACGAAAAACAGCTCTGATGTTGACCACGGCTTTGGCTGTGTAACCCCCTTGAGGCTGTAGTATGAGACGTATGCGGGATCTCTATCGTATAGATTGTATATAGTGTAATCCATAGATGAATTGAAAGTTTCCGAATAGGATCTGGTGATGTTTGTTGGTTGTTGGATAGTGAGGTTTTCCTCATACAGCATACCAGCCGCGGCAATCGAAAGAACGTTTCCCATGATACAGACAATGCATAAACCCATTAAGAAGTAATGCCGGGATTTGGCAGCACGTAACATTCCAAGTTCTGATGGTAGAGATGTTGGCTGCGCTGTCACGCCAGCGTGTTTTCGGTGTTGGTCTTTCTGGCGACCCTGAGTCAGTATGTCGGACAGAGGCTGAATGACAGCCATACTTCGACTAATCGAGGAAATCAACGCATTAAGAATTGTGGATGACACTGTTGGAATATACGAAATGATGATGGCTGTAAGTAAAGATTGGTGATCAGAGCCTTCGAATGGAATAGTGAGTCCTATCATCGCATCACAAGATTAGTACATGTTGATACATATGGGAACAATCATCTCTACATTACCGTTTCTTCTCTTTTCAATTATAAAGACCGTTGATAGCACAGCAATTGCTACAACCAAGATCGAGACAAGAAGGAGCCCGATTCCTCGCTGTAAGATGACTGGCTTGATGGGCTTGAACACGGTTGGAATCTCTTCTTCTTTTGTGGATAGAAGTCTAGACGAATGCTCACTAGCCAAAGGGCCATCTTGCTGATTGGTAACTCTTAGATACGGCTTCTTATCGTGTGTCTCACATCCACATTGTAACCTAAATACCCAACCACTGAACCGTTTCTCGAGGCTGTCTTCGTCGAGATGGCCACAGTGACTGAACCCATGGAGCTCGCTTTTGTTAGCAAAGCTGGATATGGCGCCTGATATAGACCCGGGATCTTGGCATAGATTGGGCTTCTGACGACACATCCACCATAGTATCAGCGTGACTATGACAATAAGAGAAAGGATCCCCTGGGTAAGCCTTGCGTACAGTTCTTCCACAACGATGGCATCTGCATTGAATGATATGGAGGCGGGTTCATCAACCAGGCTACCTGTTTGTGAATAGCCTATTGCTTGCATGGCGTAGGTAAAATACAGCTTGTGCATGGATACAAATGCGTCTTTGAGCACTTCAGGATTTTTATAATCGGACAGTGGGATGCTCCGATTCATCAGGAAGGCAAAGCCCACCTTGGACTCGGGATCCCGTAAGCTTGCAAGCTCAATGCCGAGACTCGGAAATATCTTTTGAATGGAAACAGATATCTCATAAATGTACTCTGGGTTGAAGTCGGCGTTGACGTCCATCTGGACACTGTGCTTTCGAGAGCCGGTGTTGACCAAGTATTCAAAGGCGTCGATATCAAACACTGTTCGGTTCAGCTCTGTCGGCCTGCCAAGACTCTGGTAGCTTAGAGGCACCAGATCCGGCAGTGATAGCGAGGCGTTCACTTGTTGCTGGTAGTAGCGTGCACGACAAAACATATCGATTGTGTCGTAGCCAGCCAGAATGGAGTTGTTGCCAGTAGTGTTGGCAGAGTCCTGCCACGACATGTGGAGCAGGAACAAATTCTTGCCTATAGACTCGGGGCATAGAGTCTCGGTTCCGTTGAGGGTTGTGGATATGCCTTTGAGCGATAGGTCGTAGTTGGTTCGGTTGTTCTCCCAGCCAGAGTAAAAGATGCTGTATGCCTGGCTGTCCATGGTAGTCGAACTGTACAAAGGAAACTCAGTATATGTAAACTTGCAGTCATCACTGTACGCTAGTGTGTACGACTGATTCGCGCTTTCGAGAGTGGCAGGGCTACATTCTAGGTCAGACCAGTATCGGGTGGTTGGGGCAGTCAGGATGCTGTTGTTGTATCCGTTTGCAACATCACCGTAGGCGAAGGAGAGAGGTTGCAAAAAGTAGTCCTTGGCCATGAACGTGCCCAAATCGGCACCAAGCCATAGGTTACTGTAGACTGAGAGCGGGATAGCAACACCCAGCTTGCTGTCCTGGTCCTCGAAGGGTAGCAGCTGATATTGGCGTCTGCTGTAGGCAACTCCATTAGGGAAATGGAGTGTCTGGAAGTTTAATATGGCTGTCGATAGAGGCGTCAACCCAATAGTAATAACGAGCATAATGAACGTAGAGCATGCCACTCTCCAGTGCTTGCGTCTGATGCTGTTGATGGTGATGATCACAGGCAACTCGGCTGGATAATCAATGAATAGAGACCTCTCTGCTAGCTCGCCCGTTGCACTCGAAAGAGCGGTCCAGGGCTCCAGCCGTCCAACGTCGAGGTCGATCCAGTCCCAGAATATCTTGTATACCAAGAAGACGATTGTTGGGAAATAGCGCACTAGAAACTGTACATGCAGTGGAAACTGCTGCTGATCGGCTCTCATGTACACAAGAGCGCCATGATTCTGGTTGGTTCGGTAGAGCAACTCAATGATGACGATGAGCGTGACTGAGAATGTAGTTATGAATATGAAGCCAGCCTTGCGAATCGTCCATGGAAGCCAGCCGTGGCATTTTCTTTTTTCTAAAAATATACCAAGCTGTAGTTAGTTGTCGTCTAATTTAAGGTTTGGTTTCTTGAGATCGACTGACCAGGCTTGACCCTAACTGGGATTCCAATACTATTCTGCATTTCAGATCAGGCATATATAAGAGAAAAGTTCGTTGCAACGATTGTTCAGGCTGAGAAAAGACGATTTGTATCCGTTGATGTGGATTGTGAATCCAACAGGGCCTTTACATCAACTCAGGCTTCTCGAGACACCTTGTTAACTTGTATAAGTACAAGCTATTGACTTTGGTGGCTTGTCACTAGACTTAGCTTGTTGCATTATTTAATACCGTGTTACTTCACACAGGCTAGTTTACAATAGCCAACCCATTACATGGCTACAATCCGCTTGTATTGCCCCCTCATTCTCCAGGCTTATGGCCATCATTGTCTCCAAGGCGGTTCTGCGTTTCATCGTTTGAGTTAACGGTCAATCTATGTTACATTTTTCTTGATCTTTATGACTTGATTGGTTCGGCGACTTATTGGGCTCAGTAGCTTGGATTGGGGGCCAGAACTCATCTCATATATAGAAGGATTATCCAATTGCAGTCGAGCTTCATGGACCAGAAATTCAGCTTGTATACAAGTATGTATCTAAAACGAGCTTTTTTGTGTGAGGAGTATTTCCTAAGCTTCACGGCAAAAGAAGGTTTAGTTCGCAATTGTGTTTTGTCACCATGTCTTGACGTTACACAATGCATTGCAGAATAATTCAAAGTTACCCGCCCCCTGGACGTACTAGATGGCTATGCTACACATTACGACAGGTGGCATCTAGGGAGGGCTCAACGTAGAACCTTTGCAAATACTAGACAGAACCAAAGGGCACCCACAAACTTAGCTATGAGGCTTCAACCCATTTTTTAAAAAATTATTGGTGGCTTTGAGACAGGTTCCCGACGTGTTTTTTTCCGTAAAGGGTTAGAAGTTGGAATAGCATATAACGAAGCTACACAATGTTTTGTATCTCGGTGGCCTTTCACTGTAGAGAAGTAGGTTGTCCTACACTCTGCACTGTATATTAGTATCAGTTCAGGGCCGGTATCTTGAATTCTGAGGTGTTACATGGCTATAAACTGCACTAGTACCTTGATAAACTTGACGCAAGAAAAGAAGGCTCTTGGGTCTCTGCAGTCCCAGTGATGTTACAACAACCCACAGAGACTCAAGTCTGCGGAAAGTATTTTGGAAAAGAACAGTTGTCTGTAGTTGTAAAATAACCGTGGTATGTAATCCAAAGACACCGCGCCTTGGTTGGCCCATAACGGTGACATTGTGAGACACAAATATAAAAGTTAATGATAAGGGAATATACGGCGCATGTCGTGATACTGTACTGATACAACGGCAGCTCCTTTCCTACTGGTAAAGGTTCAGCTCTGTAAGTGAATTTATGTATTTACATATGCTCTTTTTTTACTCTTATACCACCTAGCCGGTTGATGATATGTCGTTCAAAACGCGGCAATTGATAGGCTATAAATAGACTCATCACAATGATGATCCCGTGAACGCCGGGGACATGGTCTAGTGGTATGACGGATCCTTAGCATCATACGGCCTTCGGATTGAAGCTTGGATCAGGTCCGGGGTTCGATTCCCCGTGTCTCCACAACGGATTACCTTTTTGCATCTTACCGTACTTGAACATGATCCTGTGTCATTGGATGTGACAGGCAACTTTTCAATAGACACTTGAGGAAAGACAAGGCCCTATACACCCACAAATGGACTGGTTTTGGGCCCTTATGAACAGAATACCCCAGGCATAAAATCATCGATACAAGAACCTTCCCTGGGAAATCCGGATGTCAATCATCAGTCATGGTGGTCTTTTTTCACTTTGGTCTGTGTAACACATATGTCCACTAGACATCGCCATGGACCACTCTAGATTACATGTATTCTACAGAATAGATGCATCTGTGCTGATAGTTTATGCCCTAGATCGTCTTGTTTTTTAAGATGATCTATATTACCATAGGACGACATCGCAAATTATAAGTTACATTCTCAGCAATACAGAAGCTTTTCGGTTTTAGCGGTAGTTATTATTGACTTGTTTCCAGCATCTTATCAGGACGATAGACGATAAGAAGGGAGAGTCAATAGTAATGCGAACATATAATCAAGAGACTCGAGATATAATGAAAGGAACTTACACTGCTAATGGAATATGACCTGTCAAGTACATTTATATGACGGCCAGTTCTGCCTCAGTTAGGCTTTAGTTGGGCTCGAGCTAAGCTGAGGTAAATCTTCGTAATCATGTATGGCTGCCAGGCTGGCCAAGACGTTGTAACAGTCTCTTTTACTTGAGGCTATGATCCTCACACTTAAAAATGCTCACGTGGCAACCCTTTTGAGATTTTAAGCTGGGTGAGTGATAAATTGCATGATTCTTTGCATACAGTAATAAAGACAAGTCTTACTCTAGCCTGATTTTCTAGTTATGAAGGTATACTATGAACAAAACATTGCATTCACTTCACATTATCCGTCTTGTGGCTCAGATATTACTTACCATTAGATCAAATCATGCGCCTTAATGGGTTATAATGAACACTTCTCTTCTGAAGACAAGCGTTCCAGGGCTTAGATAGAATCATTTCAACGGGAGTTTTAACGGCTCTATGTTATGAAAGACCGATATTATCTTTATGATGTACACTATACATGTACTAGTACTCGCTATGGTAGTGCTAGTTGTGCCCTCAACTCTGAATCGAAACGTACAAAAGACGACATAAGCACTCTGAAATCCGCATCGATACTTCTTACATCTGGAGACGCACACGGTGAACAGGAATCGGATGAAGAAGATTATGCTGGCATCACCTTTTGCAACTATATCCTTGACTATGCGTCTGCTTGAGCAGTCATATGATTTTGGGCATTCTCTCTCCGATTTGACTACTGTAGTGACCCTTTCCATTGACTTTCATTATATTTAACGAATCTTTAGAATTACCTCCTTGTGTAGAATCTGGCTCTATATACTATTAGATGTCATACATTGTTCACATCAGTGCCTCCTCTAAGTATTTCATTCATGTCTTATTTAGTATTATCAAGCTCGATTTCTCGAAAAAATAATTATCCATTTGTAGGCCATTACACGCAAGGATAAGACGACCTCTAAGGCTTAGGTATCCGGATACTCCGTGAGGTCATCATACAACCATGTACCACAAACATAAAGACGACAGGATGGACCTCTAACGGCGTGCCCTCAAACCACAAACCCCAGGGCAAATCAGCTAAAACCCAGCCCTTTGAGATCCAATACGCCAGAATAGCATCGATACCCAGTGTAGTGGGAATAGGCGTGCCCTCGAAGTATGTGCTCTTACCCGAGGCGTCCTTGGGCAGCATAGCTACAGTGACATTGAAACGGGCGAGACGTGCCAGGCCGCAAAGCACAAAGAAGGCTAGGGCAACGGTATCAAGCGTGGAACGGAAACCGAGAGCAAGCGCGGCAGAAGCAGGCGCAACACCAAAAGAAATCTATGAATGGTGCCGACGTTAGCTAACTTTGTTCCAACTCAAAAAGACTCGAATGAAGAAAAGAGGGTATAAGAAGTGTATCGAATAGTCGTTTCACATACCAAGTCGGCAAGAGAGTCCAGCTCTTGGCCCATCAAACTGCTCTTCTTGCGCCAGCGCGCGACTTTTCCATCAAGAAAGTCAAAGAACAACCCGAATGGTAAGAAAGCAAGCGCGACGTACATGACGTCAAGGTCGGAGGGGTTGCCTAAGCAGTAGCGTAGCGAAGTAAAAATAGACATGACGCCACAGAAGCCTAAGCAGAGAAGACAAGTACATGTTAGTATGAGATCCAATAACAGTGCTCGATTGGGTTGGATGACGGTGTATGACGACATGACGCAGAAGTCATGTCACAGTGCGAGCATCGATCAGGTATGACGGAGTAGCCGGGAATGGGAACAAAGACGACTTTGGTGATCTTGGGCAACAGCACTACTATGAGTGTAGAGACAGCAATAGACGCCAAATGCCATGTCAAGATACCCCGCGAGTAACTGCCGGCACATGGATGGCACTTTGTCTACCATCCGTGGGCCATGACGCAAGGTGCCATGTTTGCATGTGATATCGGTGGGTATAGAAGCATCTTCACTAAGGGAAATATAACGGGCTGTGCGGCGAGCTCGGCGGAACATTTGGGAAGCAGAAGCCATGTGGTGTGGGACAATAAGAGAAGCGACTACGAACCGTTCATCATGGTAATCAGATCGGCCAGGTGCATGGCGCGCACTAGGGAGAAGTGGCCCGTGTCGGCGGACAGAAGCAGGCGTTGCTTGTCATTGTTGGCTGTAGAAGAGATTTGCGGGTTAGCACACAGGAATAACGTAGAAGAGCAAAACGAGATTCAGCAGATTATCGGCTGCGCAAAAACGCTCCTCCGTGTTGTCGTCCCTCGGCGTATTGTGTAGACTGCCTCGAGCCTCTTGGCATCCGGGGCGAAGTGTATGCATCTGTGCCTGCATAAGAGAATGAGCCTAGGAAGGCAGAATGGATCTGGAGACTCGGGCAGCTGGGTCCGGACGAATTTGGATATCCATAACGTCAGCTAGTCGACATCGTCGCTGCTATGATTGGCTAGCGTCGCTGCTCTATACGTAGATGTAGAGAGAGGGGGCGGCAGGGCGCGGGGCAAAGATAAGCAACAGCCCAGGCAGCACAAGTCAACGGCAGAGACAGGAGCAACAGCATCGAATAATCGTTGGGATTGAAGTCCATGCGGCAGTCCAGCTAGACAGAGCGCGGGG